>ML817992.1:16078-56415 GCA_009831015.1 Picea engelmannii
TAAATTATAAAAACACATCAACTCCATAAAATATAAAATTCTTTCTCTTTAAAAAACCAAAAAATTGTTTGAAACTTTGAAATCATCTTTCAAATCACATATTGATATTGTATCTTTTTTAGGAGACATGAACCATAAGACTTTTAGATTTATTTGTTAGGAACGTTAAAGGTCCATAACATCATGGATTCAACACAACACAATTGACAAAAGGAAACTATGCAACACAACACAATTGACAAAAGGAAACTATGGGATGCGAGTTATTTGAAAAACTAGTTTGTTTTCATTGCAATAAAATATTATTAAAGGAAAGCATGATTAACTTATCATAAAGGGGTAAAGTTTTGGTTATCTTATTTAAAGTTTAAATCTTTTTGGCATATGCATGTGCACTGTGTTAATTTAAAACGAAAATTTTCATAATTTTAGTATTTATTTTTATTTTTTTAATTTAAAATATATCAAATAATATATATATATATATATATATATATATATATATATATATATATATATATATATATGCAATTTAATACGAGTCTAGATTCATCTTAATCTTAGATTTATTAAGTGTTGAGAAGGATAAAATCTTTTGAGGTGTAAACCTCTTTTATAATATAAAATTTGAGGAAAGGTTTGCACTTCAAGAAATTTGATCCCTCTCGGTACTTGATAAATCAGATGTTAAGATGAATCTAGGTTGGTTTCAGTCGTGGGCACTCACACAAAATTTGTAGATGATCAACATTATGTATATGTATATGTTCAAGATTGATCTGATCATTTAAAATTTACTCACTTTTCTCAGTTGGTTGAAAGTATAGAGAGTATTATGGAGAAGGATCAATGTCAATCTGTCTTCTTCATTTTTTAGTATATTGACATAATTTGTAGATAATCAAAATTATGTATATGTATATGTCTAAGATTAATAGATAATCATTTGAAATTTACTCACTTTCCTCAATGGGTTGAAAGTATAGAGAGTATTATCGAGGAGGATCAATGCCAATCTATCTTCTTCATCTTTTAGTATAGTGACACAATTTGTAGAAGATCAAAAATATGTATATGTCTATTTCTGAGAAGAATCTGGTCATTTTAAATTTATTCAATTTCCTCAGTTTGTTAAGAACATAGAGAGTATTATTCAGAGGCATACTTTAAGTGTTACATGAGGAATAAGTTGAATAGAAATAAAGTAACAATGTTGAATGAATCAATGCATGTACATTGAAATCAATGCATTGATTTCAGTGTACATGTCAACTTCTAGATGCATTGATTTAAGTGTTCATGTCAATTTCTAACGCATTGATTTTAGTGTACATGTCAATTTCTAATGCATTGATTCCAGTGTACATGTCAATTTCTATTTTTGCTATATATATATATATATATATATATATATATATATATATAAAATTGTTGATTGTCAATTTCTAACGCTTTGATTTCAGTGTACATGTCAATTTGTATTTCTATTCAATGTCAATTTCAATTTCTTTTTGTATTTCAATCTCAATCTCAATTTCAATTTCTATGTTGATTTATATTCAATGTAAATTTCTATTTCTTTTTCAATTTCTATTCAATTTGCGCATTGATTTCAGTGTACATGTCCATTTCTAGATGCGTTGATTTAAGTGTACATGTGACTTTAACGCATTGATTTTAGTATACATGTCAATTTCTATTCTTCTTTCAATTTCTAATGCATTGATTTCAATGTACATGTCAATTTCTAACACATTGATTTCAATGTACAATTTCAATTTCAATGTCCATTTCAATTTCTATTTAATTTCTAATGAATTGATTTAAGTGTACATGTTTAATTTATATTTCCATTTCAATTTCTAACGCATTGATTTCAATGTACATGTCAATTTCTATTTCTATTTCTATTCAATATACATATACATAATTGTTAATGAAAGTGTACATGTCAATTTCTAATGCATTCATTTCATTGTACATATCAATTTCAATTTTTATTCAATTTATATTTATATTTCACGTGTATATCACATTTCATTTGCAGTTTAATATAATAGGAACTCTTGTTTGGATGGCTATACCTTGAATATAAAACATCTTATAATGTGGATGGATATACATTGAATATAAAATATCCCCATAATGTGTATGGCTATACATGGAATATAAAATATCCCATGACCTGGTAGACTTTGTTGGATAGGTTGTTATGGTAGAATTTGCAATTTTTTCTCAAGATTTATTATAAAATGTGTACTTAGTTTAATTTTTTTAATTAAGTAAGGTTTGTGTTTTATGTAAGTTAAAAGAGTTAGTGTTTATCCCATCAATCAATTTGAAGTAATGAAGTACGATTTTGAATCAACCAATCTTTGTGATATTAGAAAGTGGAAGATGAAAAACACTTTTACTTAAAATGTTTGACCTATGCATACACAAAATTTCAATTTGAAGTAACGAAATAAGATTTTACATCAACCAATCTTTGTAATATTAAAAAGTGGATGATGAAAAACACCTTTACTTAAAAAAATTTACCTATGCACACATTAAATTTCAATTTCACAATATTTGTAACATCATTGATCTTTAAAACTTGTTAATTCATGATGATCAAAGAGATGTATGAAAGTTTTTCTTCAATTTTTTTTATCATAGAAACAAAATGTTAAAGCAAATCAATTAAATTCTTATCAAGTTTCTTAAGGTTCAATAGAACAAAGTTGATCTCCCTGGATGGTAATCACTGTCATCATCATTATTATTTGACTAGAATAACCTTACTTTCTGTAATATCCCCACTATGATCCCTAGTTTAATTAATGCATAATGTAGATAAGAATATGGATGTGGCTAAGCGATGTAATATGTGAAATGTATTTTATGTTTTTAATAAAAATAATGTGATGCCAACTGCTACGAATGGATAGAGATGGGCGTTGATTAATCCACAAGTGAGGGGGATGCCTGAGAGTGTCTAAAAGGGGGGTCAAAGGGAAAAGGGTTTATGGGTGTTAATCCAAACCAAATTTTCTAAATTTATTTATCATTGGGGAAAACTTCTATTTCAGTTTGAGTGTCTGAGAGCCCAATCATTAAACTCATGTAAGAGGGTGGGTGTGAGAGTCACATCCCATAGTTATTGGAAATCATGGGAAAGAAGCAATCAACATTAGGTAGAGTGAGTAGTCAATGGTCTTGGAAAGATAGAGGAAATTTGTATGGGTTGTTACAGGTATTTTTTACAGGAAAAGTTAGACATAAATAGCAAGAAAAAATGGGGAATAAGAGCATGAGAGCTGGAACAACAAAGGTGGGTGAATTCTAGAGCATTCTGGAGTATATTGGAGCTGGATATTAAAGAGCCAGGTTGTCAGGCTTGAAGAGTGAACTCTTGGGTGAGTGGCACTATATCAACAAGTGTTTTTTATTAGTTTGTTGGTATTTTTCCCTAGCAGTGAGTTCCTTTGAGTTCTCAGCTGATATATTCCTAACTACATGTCCCAGAGAGACCCTGGTAAATGAATCAGATGCCCAATGGACTGAGAGCAGTGAAGGGGTACATTCCTTGGGTTGGGCAGGGCAAGAGAGAGAGAGTTGGAGGGAATCCATGATAGTTGTAGGATAAAACCAATGGGTTGTGTGATATTGAGCTGTGAGGGAATACAGGCACCCTTATTTTGTGGATTCCTAGCACCTGCTTAGGGGTGACTTGCTATTGATATTTGGAACAACATGTCTATGGTTGGGTGGAACATCCTTCCCAGATAGTTGGTTGCAGAAACATTTTATAAAAGATAAGTGTCTATCTATTTTTCTCAGTTATTTATGAGTTCATGGTTGTGCACTTACTTTGTGAATGAGAATGGTTTTCTATATGTTGTTATAAATGTTTTATCAGTTGCATTCATGGTATTTTAGTGTTGTAGATGTATTTAATTATGGGTATCATAGATTAGTTGAACATATGTTTAAATCATAGCTAGTAAACTACACGATTTTATTAGCAAAAAAAAATCATTTTTATGCATGTTTCCATGTAGTAATGTTCCTTGGTTAAGTTGGGGGGGCATTACAGAATGGCATTAGAGCTCAAGTTTCAATATTAAGGTTGTATGGGCTAGGATCCAACACAAATTGAGTAGATTCGTGGTTATAGATTTCATCGTGTGGATAATTTGGGGGAAAATAGTGAACATAAGTGAAATCCCCAAATTAAGAGCAGGTTTCGAGTTTTAGTACTTCAGAGCAGTTGAAGAAGGTAATTCCTGGTGTCGAGTTGCAGGTTGTAGACTCGATTTTGGCCTAGAGGGTTGACATCCTGTAAAATTCAAGACGATCATGAAGTCTAGTAATTAACGGCCCAGATTGATTCGACCTGAAGAATTAGTGGTCAAGATTCAGTCGCAAGAGGCTCAAGCAAGACATTCCCGAAAGGCATTTGGGAAGAAGGTTTCAGAAGGACTTAGAATTGGGCATGAGATTGAGTCTGAAGGGAGAATCTAGAAATAACAAGAGTCGCCAGATCAATCGAGGCCATTCTTAGTCGTCAGAACTTGTAGAGATGTTCTTTCGGAAAAGTGTTTTCGGAAGAGTTCGTTTGGAAGGTTGGGTGTGTTTTGGCTATTGACAAAGTCAGTCTGATTAAGGTAACCAGTGGCTATTTTTGGGGCCCGAGATGATCGTGGTCATTGATTGGCATGATGTCTAATTGTCTGATCTATCAAATGAGCATGTTGTTTTGAAAGGGTTGATGATGGAGGATAATGCCATATAATTCGCCATGTCAATGTGCAATTTCAGAGGACATGTCATCAAGGGAGGGAGAATCCACCAATGCCACGTAGCGTTTGTGTACAAGTTTGCAGAAGGAAGTTGTTAGAGGGTTCATTCTGGAAGGTTTTTGATGGGTGAGTCCGACAGAGAGGCCCTAATAGGCTATTGAATCTCGGAGTTTGGAAAGATCAAGGAGCAAGGAAATGTCATTTCCCATGGAGGTTTCCCAATGGAAAGAGTCCTATAGTTTTTCAGACTATAGATTTTGAAGACATCCGCGTACTAGAAATTTGGACTTCCTATGGGAAAAGTCCGAGAAAGAGCTTCTGAAAAGCCTGCAGAGGTCTAGCAACAGCTTGGAAATGCCAAGAAGATCAATGATTGGGATTGATTTCAATTTTGAAAGCAATTGTCTAGATCTAAAGATTGTTACAACAATAATTTAATGAACTTTTCTATGAAAATTTAAGTTTTCGAAGGTCTTCATCTTATAGGGCATTTTTGAGGGCCTAAACAATGTTTTTAGAAAATAAAATGTGTCCTCCCGGGACATAGAGTTTTTCTTCTAAAATTATGGAGCTCAGAGATAATTTCCCAGAAAGCTAAACTACTCCCCAAACAGAGCTTGTATGACGGAGTTACAACCAAAACAGTCAAGAGTAAAAATTTAGTACTAGGTTTCTTCTAGAGGGCATAACTTGTAGCTCGGAAGTTAGTTTGGGGCCCAAGATCAGTCTATGGAAATCTAATGGATTGTAGAAGTTAGCCATGGAGCCTGATTTGAGTTATGGGTAGTTGGAAATGTGTTGGGAGAGAAAGAGGACACTTGTAGCAGGCGGGGTTGAAGAAAAGGGAAAATGGTCAAAACTTTCAAAGACCGTAACTTTTTGCTTGAAGCTGAAAATTGGGAAAATAAATAGTAGATGGAAAGGTATTGAAGAGGAGAATCCCTATATAGACCCATAAAATTATTTTGAACAAAACACTTTACAGTCAACTCAAGAGAAGATGGTTGATGGCATTAAAGGGGTAGAAAAAATTATGATTTCTTTTCCAAATTGTGTATGTCTTTATTTTCATCTAACAGAAATTGTTTGCATGCACATTTTTGGCAGAATTAGAGGTTCATAGAATAAATTTGGTTTCTATATGAGAACCATAGAAATGGAATATTCCCAAGGGTCCTACAATCATGAAGAATAATTCATAGGTCTGCATGTCATCATGGGAAATGTTGAGACATAGTCCAATGGAAGAAGAGATAGGTAAGAGCTTGTAACTATGAGGAGAATATAGAGAGGAGTGCAGATTTTTATGGATGATAATGAAAATACTATGAGGTATAAATATTAGGAGGAAATACTTCAGAGATTGAACATGTTGCAGAAGCAAGCCAAAAAGGACTCTGGCACAAGGCAAGAAGCTAGTGCTAGGCAAATGAAAACATCCAAATCCCATAACATAAGGGATGGGCATGGGAATAACAAGAAGTTAAGGAGTAGGAGCAGGTTCCAGCATTCCCCAGAGAAATCCACTATGAGAGATCATGCTATTTCAAGGCTAGGGAGAATCCCAAGTGTGTCTCCTATTAGAAGGAAGAGGAGAAGGCCAGAGGGAGACATCTTGCAAGGTGAACTAAAAAAGATAAAGCCATAAACTTTCAATGATGAGAATAGGAAGGGAGAAGAGGTTGAGTCTTGGTTGTTGGAAATTAAGAAATATTTCCAGCTACATGATTACCCCTCCAGGGTAAAAACAATAATTGCAACATACCACTTGCAAGGAAAGACAACCATGTGGTGGGATCAACTTAGGCATGTCAAGCACCTTGATGAGAAGAGGGTCTCATGGAGGAAATTCAAAGGATATTTCCAAGAGAAAAATTTGTATGAGCATTACTATGAGAGGAAGATGAAAGAGTTATTTGAACTCAATTTGGGAAGCATGTCAATGGATGGGTATGAGAAGGGGTTCTTTCAATTGTTGAAGTGTGTTGATTTCATAAAGGATGAAAAGATCGAAATCCAAAGGTTTCTAAGTGGGTTACCCTACTACTATAGTGATAAGATACAATATGATAACCCCAATACTTTAGAGGAGACCATAAGGAGAGCAAGGCATCTCTATGAGTAGAGCAGAGGGAGGCCAGTATTTCAAGAGAATTGGAATGACAAGATGAAAGGAAAGAGGGAGCAAAGGAAGAAAGTTTTTAAGCCACCATTTTTCAAGAAAAAACTCTCCAGCAAGTCAACAAGGCCAGTCATCCCAAAATGAACACAAGACAATAGATTCCTTTGGGAAAAGGCCAAGGAAACAACCTATACAATGTTGGGGATGTGAGGGGAATCACTTGTATAGTGACTATCCTCACAAAGAAGAAATTATGAGAATTGTTGTAACACCCCAGGTTTTGAACCTCCATTTTAAATAATGTATTGTTACAATACTGAGAGGCCTGAGTGCCCAAATAATTATTAAAGGGCCAGTGTGCCCAAGCCATGTAATGTTTTTATCATTATTAATAATAAACACATTGTTGGTTGTTATATGAACAAGGACTAGAGTTATAGGGAGATATGATTCCACAAGAGAGGGGGCTTGAGGGGCTAAGTGTTTATTTCTATTTTAATTACCATTTTTGTCTAAGGGGGGGGATCGCTTACATGAGCTTCTTGGGGAAGGCCAGGAGGTTCTTGATTTCCCCATGAGGTTACTTAAACCCACCTCTGGTCTAATGGGGGGGTTCGATTGATGGCTTGTTCGTTGATTCCCTATACATTCACTCATTTTTCCCTCACGCACTCCCATGCATGCACTTACCCATCCATTGATCCATCCTCATCCGCATCTTGGATTGACAAAGTGAAAGTAACTGCTGAAGAATTAGCCACGGGATAGTTGGTTGTAATTTTCGCTAGTGAAATCCATCCATGACTTGGGGCCTGCATGTCTGAGATGGATTGACTTGTGCATTGTTTTTCTCACGACTTTGAGTCCTGAGAGTTCCAGCATTGAGATTCTGGACTAGCTGTGTTGGAGGCCCTGGAAAAAGAAGAAGGATTGCCTGAGGGACTACATGGCAGAGAAGGGTGGAGGTTCATTCTCTTGGGGCAGTACAGGCCGGGTAGAAGAGAGTTGGGTACTTGGATTGTTGTGGGTGTTGGGAAACTTGTGAGAGCTTGAGAGTTGACTGTTTTGGGAACCCAAGTACACTCTGGAACCGTCCTTGTGGATTCATAGCCCTGGCTCGGGGGTGACACTGTTGTTGAGTTTTGGAACAGTGGTGTCTGCGATTGGGTGGAACGTCCTTGGTCTACAGCTAGTTGGTGTCATCTTTCATAAAGATAAGTGCTCTCTATTGTGATATTATTATCTATGTATGAATGTATTTTTCGTTGTATATTTAATTACTGTTTAATTGAATCTTTAGACTATGCATGCTTGCTGACTACTACTGTGCATGTCGTTAAAGTATTTTCTTTTATGCATCCTTAAATTAATTTAAAAAGGTATCAGTAAGAGAAAGAAGTCCAAGGGCTGGATTGAAGGTAGTGTACCCAAACCTATGGGTGGTTGGATATGTTACAGTTTGGTATCAGAGCTTCTGGTTGAAACACCGGGCTTGTATGGGCTGGGTCTGTTGGTTAGAGTCTCGGGGTCGAGATCGAATTCTGACCGTGAAGTAGAAAATCTCAGGAGGAATGGCATTATAGAATCTATGAAGGAGGTAGAACGTTAGAGACCCATGGTAAGGGGTTCGAAGGATCGTGATTGTCCCCCTTCGAATCCGGGAGCAATCACCACTATAGGATCAGGAGAGATCCGGGATCGTTGGATCGGAGGATAGGTGAATAAGGGTCATCGGATGAAAATGAAGAAAGGGATAAGGTCACAACAATCAGATCCCATTGGAGAGACAGGTGGCGGGAGATCCACAACTCCAGAATTTTGTGGACGAGGAGGAGGTGAAATAACCGAAGTAGATCCCAACCATCGATCACCAAGAGGTACGTGTCAACAGATCAGTAACTCCGGAGAAATTTGTTCGAGAGGTTTTCAGTTGAGATTTGAAACTCCCAAAGTCTGGAGAGCCGGAGAGCCAAAGTAACTCTCGATTGCCCGATCATCCGAAATAGATCTCAACTGCCAGATCATCCGGAGTAAATCTCAAGTGTCAGATTGTCCGAGGTGAATCTGGGTCATCTGATCCAGAAGAGACGTGGCGTAAATCTATGGATTTCAGGTGAAGGCCCGAAGTAATCCTCAATCGTCCGATTCAAGAGGACACGTGACAGAATCCCGTGTACTTCGAGGAGGTTTGAAGTTTGAGATTTCTGAAACCCGAAGACCTGAAAGGATCTCAACCATTGATCTGCTGAGAGCCATGCATCACCAGATCCAGGGCTTCGGATAAAATCTATTGGGGCTAGACAAGTTTTGAAATTTGAGATTTCCGAAGTCCGAAGACCCGAAGTAAGCCTCAACCATCAGATTAAGGAGGACACGTGGTGCGGATCCATGGAATCTGGATGAAGACCCAAAGTGAATCTTAGTCGTCTAATCCAGAAGGACACATGGTGAAAAATTGGCCAGTTAGGGAATTCAGAGTTCGAGAGAGTTGGAAGTGTGCTAGTATGAAAAATCTCGAAGTCTCAAAGCCCAAAGAGCCGAAGTGATGGGGCACGATGACGTCACCTAGAGGTGATGTGGATTATGGAATTCCCAAAGTGACGTGGCTTGCGGACGTCACCGAGGATGACGTGGACACATGGGATGTGTGCCACATGCCAGTAAATTTTGAGCATTTCGAGTATTGAAAAGTCAATTAGAACATGAAACGTGTCACCCGCCTTATTGGGCCACGTGTCCTCTTCCAGTATTTCACCACGTGGTGACAGATCGTGTAGTCCAGAGACCAGGCACTCCAGAGAGGAAATATGTGACAGGTTGTGTTGGGTCGACAACTCTCGAAGGCCCAAAGGCCGGAGTACATATCGACCGTTGATTCCAGAAGACACACGTCGAAGGATCATCAACTTCGGGTGAAAGCACTATGGGAGAAAGTGCGGGAGGAAATTTTGAAACTTTCAAAGCCCGAAGAGCCGAAGCGTTTCGCAGCCATTGATCCGTGGGAGGACACCCGTCGGCAGATCATGAACTCCAGGTAAAAGCGTTCTGGGAGGAGGCAAGCGAGGAAAGTTGAGACTCCCGAAGCACAGAGTCTCGAAGTGGTTCTCGATCGTTGATCATGAAAGAGAACGAGGACCATTGATCTAGTCCTGGCTGAAAGTTCTGAAGTCCCGAAGCTCTGGACAAGCGCTTTTTCAGCTAAGCGCAGGGTCATGGCTGTGGTCATATGCATACTAAAAGCTGAGAGAAGGAGGGCTAAAGGTCGAATTGGTTGTCTTCAAGATCGAAAAGTACTAAGGTAGGATTTAGTCGCGGTTTCTAGTTATGGTCACATGGGAAGGTGGTTTGAAGGAAGCGCCTGCGTAGGAGGAAATTCTGTGTTAGCCAAGAATAACACGACACTGTTATTTCCAGAGAATGGGGATATGATCTCCATGAACAAAAAAAAAAAAAAGAGACATGTAGCATGGGTTGGCAATTTTTTTTATCGTATGCATAATTCTAACAAAATGGTCGCTCGCACATTTTGCAAAATTAAGGGGCTTAAGCACATCAGCTCAGAAAACGTTAATAGAAATGGTAAGAAGCCTGAAGATGGAAGTGTAGAGCTACAAAACAGACAACGAGATACTGATGAGAGAGCAAATTCAGATAAATGCTCGAGTGTTTCATATCTTAAATCGGTTGCAGAGGCAAATGAAGAAGGGATCAAACTCAAGACAAGAGGAAGAAGGCAGGTTCCATGAAAGAAGGGATGATCGTGGAAGAGTTGGTTATTCCAGAAGTGCCAGTAAAGCTCATGGACACCACTCACCTCCTTACTCAGAAGGAAATTTTTATGCATCAGAAGATCCCGCAAGCAATCCAGAGGTGTCCCATGTTAGACAACAAAGAAGGAAACAAGTGGTAGATAGTTTGCAAGGAGAGATGAGGAAGCTCAAGCCACCTTCCTTCGATGGTGAAAGAGAAAGGGAAGATGATGTCGAAGCATGGTTTCTTGGGCTCAGAAGATATTTTCAGTTGCATAACTATTCGTCCAACCTGGAAGCCATGATTACCACCTACCATTTACACGGGAAATATGCAATGTGGTGGGATTGACTGAAGCAAGTGGAACATGTTACTGAAAGTAGGATCACTTGGGAGAAGTTTAAGAAGTACTTCCAGAAGGAGTACCTCTCAGAGAATTTCTATGACAAGAAAATGTAGGAGTTCTTTGACCTCTCATTGGGAAGCATGACTATGGCAGAATATGAGAAGAAGTTCTTGGGATTGTTAAAGTATGTCAGGTTCATTGTTGATGAGAAAGTGAAAATACAGAGATTTATAAGTGGACTACCATCCTTTTATAAGGAAAATATCAAGTATGATGAACCCAATACCTTGACTGAAGCATTCAGGAAGGCTAAATACCTATATGAGCAAGGCTAGGGAAGAGAATCCCTGCATAAATCTTGGAAGGACAAGAAAAATGTGAATTCTGACTAGAGGAGGAAAGGATTCAAACCTCCCTTCAATAGGAATGAGCCTAATAGGAATCATCATGATCAGCACGCTAAGGGAGATTTCAAGAAGGAAGATTCCTTGGGAAAAAGGGGAAGACCACCAATCCAATGCTGGGGATGCAAGGAAGATCACCTGTACAAGGATTTCCCACGCAGAAAAGACAGAGTGAATACTGTGCACAGCATCCATACAACAGTCGAAGATATGGGAAGGATCTGTGTAGCTTTAGATGATCGAAAAACAGAGTACCAGTCCAATATGATCGAGGTGGAAGGTAAGATCATAAATCAGCCCGTTGCTATTTTGATTGATTTAGGAGCAAGTCACTGTTACATTGATCTTAAGATAGTGGATAGATTACATTTGGAGAAAAGCAAACTTGGAAAAGCAATCTTGGTTCAGTTAGCCACTGGAACCAAAAGAAGAATCCATGATATGGTCAAAAGTTGTTCCATAAGTCTTAATGGCGTGAATACTAGTATTGATCTAAATATCATACCCTTGGGTTTTATGATATTCTGATTGGAAAGGATTGGTTAGACAAGCATCATGCTATCCTAGATTGTCATAACAAGAAATTTACATGTCTTGATGGAAATGGAAAACAGAGCACTATGAAAGGAGTTCCAAGACCCATCTCTATAAGGGAGATTTCAACCTTACAACTAAAAAGATGTTTTATGAAAGGATGTCAATTATATGCAGCTCATGTGGAAGAGCCAAAAAATACAAAGGGGGAAATCCTCGAAGATTTCTCAGTACTACAGGAATTTGAATATGTATTCCAAGAAATACCTAGACTGCCACCAAGAATGGAGATAGATTTCTCAATTGATTTAGTGCCAAGAGTTGCCCGGGTGTCAAAAACACCTTATAGAATGAGCACACCAGAGTTAAAGGAATTACAAATGCAGTTGGAGGAATTGTTGAAGAAAGGGTACATACATCCAAGTGTTTCACCTTGGGGAGCACCAGTACTTTCTGTCCAAAAGAAGGATGGAACCTTGAGGCTATGTATTGACTTTTGACAATTGAACAAGTACACTATAAAGAACAAGTATCCTCTACCCCGAATTGATGACCTTTTTTATCAGCTAAGAGGAGCAAAGATATTTTCAAAAATTGACTTGAGGGCAGGATACCATCAGGTAAGAATCAAGGAAGAAGACATTCAAAAGACAACCTTTAGGACTAGGTATGGGCATTAAAAATTTGTAGCGGTGTCGTTTGGACTGACCAATGCACCAGTTGTATTCATGTCCTTAATGAATGGCATATTCAGAAATTATTTGGATAAGTTTGTCATAGTATTCCTAGATGAAATACTTATCTATTCTAAGTATGAAGAGGAGCATGAACATCACTTAAGACTGGTATTGCAAGTACTGAGAGAACATCAATTGTATGCCAAGTTGAGTAAGTGTTCTTTTTATCAAAAGTGGATCCATTACTTGGGATGCATTATTTCAGATCAGGGCATAGTAGTATATACAGAGAAGATCGAAGCCATTAGAGGATGGCCAACACCCAGAAATGTGTCAAATGTCAGATATTTTATGGGATTAGGTGGCTACTACAGAAGGTTCATAGTAGGGTTCTCTAAGATTGCTCATCCCATCACTTCTTTGCAAAATAAGGGAACTAAATTTGAATGGACACTCAAGTGTGAAAATAATTTTAAAATGTTGAAGGAATTACTTACTAGTGCACCTATGTTAAAGATTGTTGACCCAAATGAAAGTTTTGTGGTATGTACAGACGCATGTAAGGAAGGACTTGGGGGATTCCTCATGAAAAATGGACATGTCATTGGATATGAGTCCAGAAAGCTTAAAGAACATGAGAGGAAATATGCCACCCACGACTTGGAACTTGCTGCCATTGTTCATGCCTTGAGGATGTGGAGGCATTATCTCATGGGGAATAAATTTGAATTAAGGACAGACCACATTGGCCTGAAGTATCTTTTTGAACAACCAACCTTGAATGCCAAGCAAACAAGATGGCTGGAATTTTTAAGTGAATATGACTTCAATATCAAGGAAAGGGAGAATAGAATTGTCAATGCACTTAGTAGAAGAGTGCATATCATGCATGCTACTGCTGTCAGTATGCATCAGTCAGACTTGAAGAGAAGAATTTTAGATGGTCTTGTTACAGACCAACATTACCTACAGGTAAAGGAAAACTTACAGCAAGGAGATGTACATCAGAAAATAAAGGAGTATGAGATAAAGGAAGATGGATTGCTCATGCATAAAAATAGAATCTATGTTCCTAGTTCTGGAGAATTGAGGAATTTGGTACTGAAGGAAATACATGATGTTCCTTATGCTGGACATCTCGGTTACCAGAAAACAATTACAGCAGTAAGAAGCCAGTTCTTTTGGTTAGAAATGAAGAAGGATGTTATTGATTACATCACTCGATGTATGGAATGTCAGAAGGTGAAGGATGAGCATAGGCACCCAGCGGGTTTGCTACATCCATTGCCAATTCCAGAGAAGAAATGGGAAGTGATCACCATGGATTTCATCATAGGATTACCTAGAATGAATAAGCAAAATGATTCAATCATGGTGGTGGTTGAAAAATTAACAAAGGCTGCTCATTTTGTGCCTATGAAGACAATGCATACAGTGGCTAATATTGCAGAAATTTTCATGAAGGAAATTGTTAGGTTGCATAGGATACCTGGGACAATCATCTCAGATAGAGATACGAAGTTTACTTCCAATTTCCGGAGGGGATTGTTTAAAGGATTTGACACAAATCTAAACTTTAGCACAACATATCATCCCCAAACAGATGGGAAAACAGAGAGAGTCAGTCGAATAATTGAAGACATGTTGAGAATGTATGTGATGGATAAGTCATCTAAGTGGGAAGATTACTTACACTTGGTTGAGTTTGCATATAATAATGGGTATCAAGATTCATTGAGAATGGCCCATTTGAAGCCTTGTATGGTAGGAAATGTGATACTCCAGTAAGTTGGGACAACCCAACAAATAGAGTGGTACTTGGGCTGGAGTTGCTCAAGGACATGGAAGACCAGGTGGTCAAGATCAAGCAGAATTTAAAGGCAGCTCGGGATAGATAGAAAGTTTATGCAAACAAGAACATGACAACTAGAGAATTTAAAGTAAGGGAGCATGTACTTTTGAAAGTGAAGCCCAAGAAAAAATCTTTGAAATTGGGTAGTTGTACAAAGCTGGAAGCCAGATTCTGTGGTCCATTTGAAATATTGGACAGAATAGGGCCAGTTGCATACATGCTTGCATTGCCCACTTCCATGAATGTGCATAATGTATTTCATGTCTCTTTACTAAAGAAATGTGTACATGATCCTAACCATGTTATTTTTGGCATCTGGTTCAGGTAGAGACAGAGGGAGATTTTCAGGTTCAGCCAGTACGGGTCTTGGACAGAAAAGTCAAAATGCCCTGGAATCGAGTTATAGAGCTGGTAAAATTTCAGTGGACCTGCTACGATCCTGAAGATGATACCTAGGAGAATGAAGATGCCATGCGGGCAGAGTACCCGCAGCTTTTTGAATAAATTTGAGAATTTGATCTCTATTTTGTATATGCACTAAGGACAGTGCCAAAATAAGGGGGAGGGGATGTAACACCCCAGGTTTTGAACCTCCATTTTAAATAATGTATTGTTACAATGTTGAGAGGCATGAGTGCCCAAACAATTATTAAAGGGCCAGTGTGCCCAAGATATGTAATGTTTTTATCATTATTAATAATAAACACATCGTTGGCTGCTAGACGGACAAGGACTAGAGTTATAGGGGGATACGATTCCAAAAGAGAGGGGGCTTGAGGGGCTAAGTGTTTATTTCTATTTTAATTACCATTTTTGTCTAAGGGGGGGGATCGGTTATGTGAGATTCTTGGGAAAGGCCAGGAGGTTCTTGATTTCCCCATGAGGTTACTTAAACCTGCCTTTGGTCTGATGGGGGGGTTCGACTGATGGCTTGATCGTTGATTCCCTATACATTTACTCATTTTTCCCTCACGCACTCCCATGCATGCACTTACCCATCCATTGATCCATCCTCATCCGCATCTTGGCTTGTAAAAGCGAAAGGAACTGTCGAAGAATTAGCCACGGGATAGTTGGATGTAATGGTTATTGGTGAAATCCAGCCATGATTTGGGGCCTGCATGTCTGAGATGCATTGGCCCGTGCCTTGTTTTGCTCACAACTACGAGTCCTAAGAGTTCCAGTATTGAGATTCTAGACCAGTTGTGTTGGAGGCCTTGGAAAAAGGAGAAGGACTTCCTGAGGGATTGCATGGCAGAGAAGGGTGGAGGTCCATTCTCTTGGGGTGGTAGAGGCTGGGTAGAAGAGAGTTGGGTACTTGGATTGTTGTGGGTGTTGGGAAACCTGTGAGAGCTTGAGAGCTGACTGGTTTGGGAACCCAAGTACACTCTGGAACCGTCCTTGTGGATTCATAGCCCTGGCTTGGGGGTGACACCGTTGTTGAGTTTTGGAACAATGGTTTCTACGGTTGGGTGGAACATCCTTGGTCTGCAGCCAATTGGTGTCATCTTTCATAAAGATAAGTGCTCTTTGTTGTGATATTATTATCTTTGTATGAATGCATTTTCTGTTGTATATTTAATTATCCTTTAATTGAATATTTAGACTATGCATTCTTACTGACTACTGATGTGCATGTCGTTAAAGTCTCTTCTTTTATGCATCCTTAAATTAATTTAAAAATGTATCAGTAAGAGAAAGAAGTCCAAGGACGGGTTTGAAGGTAGCGTACCCCAACCTGTGGGTGGCTGGGTATGTTACAATTTTTCACAACATTAAGGAGGATGAAACAATGGAAGATATGGGAGAAAGCATGACAAGGATTTATGCAGCCTTGGACAACAAGCAAGCAGAGTGTCAATCATCCGTTATTGAAGTAGAAGGTAATATTAATAACCAACCCATAACAATTTTAATTGATTATGGAGCTAGACATAGTTACATAAACTGTAACATTATTGAAAGATTTCACTTGCAAAGGAGTATATTATTTCAAAAGAAGGTCCACTACTTGGGGTATATTATTTCAAAAGAAGGTCCACTACTTGATCCTAAGAAGATAGAGTCCATTAGAGGATGGTCAATGCCAAGAAATTTCATGGAGGTTAGATCATTTATGGGTCTCGTGGGTTATCACTAAAGATTCATAAAAGGGTTTTCAAAGATTGTAAGCCCAATCACTTCATTGCAAAAGAAGGGAGTAGAATTTAATTGGACTCCAAAATTTGAAGAAAGTTTTCAACAGTTGAAAAACATTTTGACAAGTGCGTCCATATTAAAGATTGCAGATCTAGATGAAGACTTTGTGGCATGCACAGATGCGTGCAAGGAAGGGATCGATGGATTCCTTAGTCAAAGGATCATGTGGTATGTTTTGAATCTAGAAAACTAAAGGAGAATGAGAGAAATTATGCAACCCATGATTTAGAGCTACCATACATTGTACACACATTGAAAATGTGGAGTCATTGTCTCATGGGGAAGAGGTTTGAGCTAAGAATAGACCATTGTGGTCTAAAACATTTGTTTGGAAAACCAACACTAAATGTGAGGCAAACTAGATGATTGGAGTTTCTTAGTGAGTATGACTTTGAAATTAAACATATTAAATGCAAAGAAAATCAAGTGGTTGATGCACTCAACACAAGAGCTCATGAAGTGCATATTTCAGCCATCAGCATGTCCATGACATATTTAAAACATTAAATTCTTGAAGCAACAAATTCAGATAAACTCTATTTGCAAATAAAAGAAAACTTACAACAAGAAAATTCACAGCAGAAAATTAAAAAAACATGTATTAAAAGAGGATGGAAACCTCTTGTACAAGGGCAAGGCGTTTGTACCAAATTCCATGGAGATAAAACATATAGTGCTGATGGAAATGCACAATGCACCATATGATAGGCACCCAGGATATCTGAAAATCCATTACAACTGTAAGGAGCCAACACTTCTGGTCGTGAAGAAAAAAACAGCTAACTACATAGCATGGTGTCTAGACTGCCAAAAGGTGAAAGCATAACACAAACACCCAATGAGATTGCTACATCCATTGCCCATTCCATAATGGAAGTGGGAAGTGGTTACAATAGATTTTGTTACAAATATGCCCATAACAGTGAAGCAGCATGGTTCCATCATGGTGGTGGTGGATAAATTGACTAAGGAAATGCATTTTATTCCAGTAAAGACAACACACAAGACAAAAAACATTGTAGAGATTTACATGAAGGAAGTTTCGAGAATACATGGGGTGCCTACGATAATAGTTTCAGACAAATATTCCAAGTTTACATCCAAATTCTGTTAAGGTTTGTTCAAAGGATTTGGGACAAATCTGAATCTTAGTACGACATATCACCCAGAGTAAAATGGGAAAACAAAAAGGACCAATAGGATAATTGAAGACATGCTTAGGATGTATGTGATGGATCAGCCATGAAAATGGGAAGACTACATCCACTTAGTGGAGCTTTCCTATAATAATGGGTATTAAGCCTCATTAACAATGAGTCCCTTTAAAGCTTTGTATGGTATAAAGTGTAACACATCAGTGAGTTGGGACAACTCAGCAGACAAATCCTTCATTGGGATAGATTTGTTAAAAGAAATGGAAGAACAAATGAAAAATATCAAGCATAATTTAAAGGCTTCCCAAGACAAGTAGAAAAGTTATGCAGAAAAGAATAGAATTTGATTGCTGAGATTTATGTGGTGAGAAGTGTGTTAGCACTCTGTAAATTTGTTTGCCTGATAAACAGACGACAGAGGTAACTGTTTCAACCAACTTTGAGGCCCAAAACTAGCCTTTCGGACTTGGAGAGGGCTCTCTCGGGAGACTTCATCTCCGCACGGGATATGCCCTTGAATTTGTGGCTAGATTTAACACCTTTGAAATAATGGGTTCTGGTTATATTGGCGCAAGAAAGTAAGACTTTGGGTTATGGAGTCGATTCGAGAAAAACAACAGAAACAAATTACTCAGTGACTGAACTTGAGAGGATAAGGCTAAGCGAGCAATAGTCTTCAGTGCAAAGTCGTAATGTGTTGTGAGGAAAAAACACAAGAAGTAACTCGAAGCACCATTGCAGATGAATTTAGAGTTAACTTTTAGAAGAAAAATGTTTTGTCTAAATGGCGCAAACAAGCGGCGTTGAGCAGCGAACCCACAGGTTCGAAAATTTGTTTTGAATTAGACAGAAAAAGATATGAATAAAGATAACAGGAAGAACGTATGCAAAGAAAGGAAAAAAATACATCCAACTGCTACAATTAGAATCTTTTCATCAAGGTTACAGGACCTTTGCATTAAGTTTCGGTCAATCTCAAATTACATACAATAGTTACTGTCTATACTAATTTTTCCAACCAACCTGGCTTACATCGAAAAGATCAAATATCTAAACGAGGGCGTCGCTTGGGCTACCCTAATATTCTAACTGCTATCTCTACAAACTAGGAAACCTCTTTACATGACGTTTTCCAAAAATAGACAAAAGATGCATCTGGAAACATCATGGTCGTTGTAATCCGCCACGGGGATTCAGTTTTCGATCAGGTATTTGGGTGGACAAGTGTTTGTCAGAGTCCCACTGTTTGTTGTAACGACTTTGATTTTCTTCCACATGCTCATCTACTAGGGAAAGTGTGCGTGACAAGTGGTTGTAGAAAGTCATGACCATTATCAAAATGGAAAAATGTATTGGGCAATGTTTCCCTCAAAATTGTCAAGATTTGCCTTCTGTTTGCGAATACAGGAATGAACTCGGCTAATCTTGTTTCTTCTACTCCCTGGCGAGAGTTGTGTGGGCTATCTCTTCGGCCGCTTCACATTCTCTGGAGTTTTTGGCATACCTTTCTTCCAACAGCCGCTATGCTTCGCGTAACTGTACAATCATATCCTGCCACATCACATTCCCTTCGCGACCTTGTGTTGTTGATGCTTCTGTGATCTTTGTTGCCAGCTATTGTCTCATCTCCCTGTTTTCTTGGTACAGTTCGACAATGGCTAGCTTCAACTGCTGAGACGTCTCTTGATCATTTGAACCAGCGACATCCATCCTCCTCGTTCTCCTCCCACTTTCTCGGTCGGTACCCTCCAAAGGATCTAGCAGGACAACACGCATAAGTAATTATTCAACGATCGATCGTGTGCATGACCCATCTGAGATTCGAGTTTCCCCAGCTTCCTTGCTCTTCCTTGGTCTGCCCCTTCTCTGAGGTATTTGTTGTTGGGGAGACAGGGCTTTTACTGTGCGTCCTTCTTGCGCAGTTCCTTCCATTCCAAGTTCTGCGCAGTGTGATGTCGTTGTTCCCTTGGGTAAAGGGAAAATCCCTTTTAATCTTTGGGGATGCATGTTGTGAGTGAGAATGAATCCCAATCACTCTAGGGTTTGGGTCTGGCGATCCCGCCACTACGTGTACCCTTCTTCATGTTCTGAGACGTCGCCATGGCATGCTCAGTATCTGTGTTGCGCGTAGTATATCAGGCAGATGCCCAAAATGGATAATTCGATCAACCTGGGCCTACGAGAAAACTTACAGACAGATCCTAAGTCTGATTTAACGAAAAAAAATGGGTGTAGAACCTCTGGGATTTATAACCGATCGGACGGAAGGAAGAATCGTGCCAAAGAACACTGAATTCATGGAGACTAGATGTTTCTAATCGAACCGCAGATTTTCCATAACACATCCCTACGTGTAAGGCACAAGCAATGAGGGTTGCAGAGCATACGTGATGCGAACGCCGCAATTT
Source organism: Picea engelmannii (assembly GCA_009831015.1). Taxonomy (NCBI): domain Eukaryota; kingdom Viridiplantae; phylum Streptophyta; class Pinopsida; order Pinales; family Pinaceae; genus Picea; species Picea engelmannii. The sequence continues at coordinate 36,312 of ML817992.1, forward strand.
TTCATTCCTTCAGCCTTCATGATGAACTGATAATAGCTACAACACCTGCCGACGCGACCTCCATTAACTACTTGACTCGACCTAGGGTATGTAGAAACTTAACTTTGAGAGGACCCGACTTTCTGGGAACAACATGCCCGTACCCTTCACGTATGTTTCGACTCTAACATCCCTTCCCACTTTCAAGGGCCAACTGGCCACTTGCTGACTTCGACCCCTTCATTGCTATCTACCCGACTTCCCGTGTTTTGACACATGGGATGAAATCGACTGAAAACTGACTCTAATTGAAAGAAAAATGGCGACGCTAACAACTCGCTCCAACGGGGATGTTATCCTCCCCGCGAGGTAGCAAATAATAGTAGACCAGGTGCCTAACCATTGGGCCTTATTTTCGACTCTTCCATACTCCAATATGAAAAACAGGACGCAACCTAAACCTATCGATGCAGTTTCTAAAAGACTCAGCATAAAACTTAGGGCCTTCAGTTCAGGCTTCAATTTTCTGCTGACCTACTGACTTGACACAAAAATAAAATGACTATTTACAATGACAAATGACCTAAACGGAATTTATTTCATCAGATAATGTTTGAGGAACCTGTCGTTTATAGGCCTCCAACCAACGCACTCCCCATTTAGTTCTTCCAGAAAATAAGCATTATTTCCGCGATGTGCACCGATTCTGAATGGACCCGTCCATACGTTATCGAATTTTTCGTGCTTTCCTTTGTCCTCATTTCTCGTGTCCCATCTCAACACTAGATCACCCAACCGAAAATCCTCTTGCTTGGAACGCTTGCCAAAGGCTTTCTTCATCTTTTCCTGGTGGAGTTGTGATCGATTGTACACTTGTTCCCTCATCTGATGTGTGTGAACCAGCTGATTTATTCTTCTCTGTGCATCATTTGGCTCAGCCTCCTGCTCTTGCAACAATTTTCTAACGGGCAACCCCAGTGTGGTAGGGAAAATTGCGTCTGCGCTATATACAATCTAAAAAGGCGACATTGAGATGGACTTATTGGTGGTAACCCGATCTGCCCACAACGCATAGATAAGATTTTTATGCCAGGGTTTCTTATTGTCTTGCAGGAGCCTTTTGATGATTCTGAATAGGCTTTTATTTGAGGGTTTTGCTAACTCGTTTCCTTGTGGTTAGTACGTCGTAGAATGCCCCAGGGTTATATTGTAATCATGACAAAACTTTTCCATCCTCTTAGACTTGAATGTGGCTGCATTGTCTGTTATGATCTTTACGGGACATCCAAACCTTGACAAGATGTTTGTCTCCAGGAATTGGATGATGACTGCATCGGTAGCTTGTTTCGTGGGGATCACTTCTACCCATTTTTTGAAGTAGTCAGTGGCCGTTAGTATCCATTTGTGTTGTGCTGAGGATGGTAGATTTATTTCCCCTATGAAATCCAAACCCCACTACATGAACGGTGCCTCGATTGAGATCAGCTTTAGTGGTAGGGGTTGCATCTTTCTTCTCCTGTCGAAAATATGACATTCGTGGCAGTTGGAGACTTATTTGTACACGTCTACGAAGATTATAGGCCAATAGTAACCCTCTCCTAGGATTTTGTGCGCGGTGGTTTTCCAGTAATGGTGTTCCCCGCAGTCACCCTTGTTAAATTCTTTTGTGACTCGCTTCACATCATTCTCCAACAAACAGCTTAGCAACATTCCCCCAGGATCTTTCCAGTAGAGTAAGTTTTCTAGGATGCAGAACTTGACCGCTTTAAGCTTGAGAAATATGGACTTAGTCTTACTTACACTCGGAGGGGCCTGGATATTTTTCAACACATAGATGATATCTGCATACCACAGCGAATCGACGAACTCCTGGGACACTTGCGCAGTCGTTTCTTCTTGAGGACTCTTTGGCAGATCGACGATGAAATTTATTCCCACAACGTCGCGGTCCGACTGTGCCATTAGCTTTGCAAGGCCCTGACCCTTAATTAGTTTCGTAGGATTGATCTCCAGGTCATATTCCAGCATGGCCACTATCCACTTACCTCTCCTTCCTTCGGGGTCGGGCTGAGTCAGGATATCCTTTATTGAGTTGTTGGGCACATAAGCAATGACGTGGGAATGCAATATGTACGTCCTAAACTCCTTCAAGGCCTTCACTAAAGAATACACTTGTTTTTCCATGATGTTGCACCTTAGTGGAGCATCCTGCAGCGTCTTGTTGAAATAAGCTATAGGCTTCTCGAAGTTTTGCTCGTCTTTATGTAACAACACATCAACAATCATATGCTCTGAGGCGAATGAAAACAGGATGAAGTCCTTCGTGAAATATGGATTGGATAGTACAAGTGCTCTAGTCAATGCCACCTTGATATCTTCAAATGATTTCTTGGCCTCCAGGTTCCACTTGATTTCATTTCCCTTTCTGAGCATGCAGGTGATATGCTTTATAATCTCTGCGAGATTCGGGATGAATATCCTCAAGAAGTTTGCTTTTCCCAGGAAGGATTGCACTTCGTTTTTACTATGCAGAGTGTCGATCTTTAGGATTCCTTCAACCCTGTTGGGGTCTATCTTAATGTCTTCCCTCGAGATAATATGTCCCAAAAGATTCCCTTCTTCCACCCCGAAATGTGATTTCTTTGGATTTAGTGATATGCCGAACTTTTGGCACTTCTGGAAAAATTTCTTCAGATGCTCTAGGTGTTGTTCATCGGAGGCAGAGAATACTGTGATGTCGTCCATATAGATCACAATGAACCTATCCTTTTCATCGGAAAACACGATGTCCATTTCCCTCTGGAAAGTGGCTCCAGTGTTCATCAGGGCGAAGGGCATTTTGGCGTACATGAACGTCCCCCATGGAGTTGTGAAAATTGTTTTTTCCCTGTCGTCTAGGTGGACCATGATCTAATTATACCCTGAAAAACCATCCAACATGGACATCTTCTGGGACCCCACCACCTTTTGCAGGATATAATCCATTTTGGCAAGAGGGTAGTCCTTGAGGGACACTTTGTTTAAATTTCAGAAGTCTACACACAGTCTTATCTCGCCTCTCTTCTTTCTTACGGGCACCAAATTAGCCACCCATTTAGAGAATCACAAAGAAACAATAATCTTCGCGTCGAAAAGTTTCTTTACCTCTTTCTCGATCAGCGGTAGTAACAGGGGTTTTATCTATCTCAGCTTCTGTTTGAAAGGTTTTTGATCTTCCTTGAGAGGGATAACATGTTGGATCACCTTAGTGTCATACACCTTCAAATCATCATAGCTCCATGTGAAAACGTCGGGGAACTCCTTCATGATCTTGACGTAGTCTTGCTTGACCTCTGGGCTGAGCGTTCTTGATAACTTGATCATTTTCGAGTTATCCTCAGTCCCGATGTTGCAGTCTTCCATGTATTCTTCATTTGCAATGATCTTGGGGTTTTTAGCCACGTCATTTTTGTCAAACAACTTTTCCAATGGCACTAGCCCCTTCAGAATGATTTTATTTTTCAGTTGTATTATGTCCTTTATCGCGATCTGGTTCTGGAAAGGGTCATCATTACTGTGTGCATCCACGCTCCCATCTTCGTCACAACAACATTCGTCATCAATGTTTATGTTAGCGAACTCGTCGCTCATCTGGAGAAATCTTTCTACCTACTTGTCGTCCTCAAACACCTGCCAGTATTTGATATTATCAGGCACTGTCGGCCTGTGTTTGATCTCAATCTCGTATTTTTTGTTTGGTAAGATGGGGATTTAAAAACTGATGCCGAGGTGGCCAACGCATCGGTGATCTGATTTTGCTCCCTTGGGATAGCAGATATGTCATACTCTGAGAAATCTTTGAGGAGGTCCAGTGCAAAGTTTATGTACGCTCTCATCCTGGGGTGTTTTGTCTGATATATGCCTTTAACCTGGTTTATGACCAGTTCAGAGTCTTTATGCACTGTTATCCTCTTTGTGTCTAATTCTTTCAACACTTTCAGGCCCAGAATCAGTGCCTCATACTCGGCCATGTTGTTTATGCATTTGAACGCGAGCTTGTATGAGTGTAGCTTTGTGCCCATTTCAGGGAGGGATTACCCACACGTCGGTCCCAACCCCTTCTTTGCTAACCGCACTGTCGAAACTCATGTTCCATATCCTATTTTCTGTGTGGTCCTCTGAGTCGGCACACTTTGTTGCTTTCCATGTGGTTTTCTCATTGTCTTCCATGATGGTTGTTGAACCTTCTTCTTCAAAACTCAGGTCGTTGTAGAATATAGAAGAGCCAAACTCAGTGTCGATGGAGTATATGGGATGGTTATTTGACCGCGTCTTTCTGCTCACCATGTACTTCAGTAGCACTTCTCTATACAACCGTCTGTCCTGGCCAAAAATCGGAATGGTGGCATATGACATGTCCATTTGTAGGGTCCCTTTTAACTTCGCAGCCCACGATCTAGACAACAACATGCCAAAATTAGGGGGTATGTCCACCACGACCACGTCCATCACCATGTTCTTTGAATGGATCTGGGCCAATGACATGACCAAGTCTTTGATGAGGCCCAGGCACTTGAATTTTCTCGAGTCAAAAGAGAAAATGTCCTTATAAGGTCTGGTGATGTCCAAACCCAATTCATCCATGATCACCTTTGGCATGAGGTTGTGCGATGCGCCTGAATCCAACATGGATTTATGTAGGGTCATGTTGTGGACCTTTAGACTGACGTAGAATAGAGGGGCATCCTCGGTATCACTTGTCTCTTCAACACGTGGACCAAACAGGATAGCAAGGTGATCATCTTGGACATTCAAAGTTTCAGGGGTCCCTTCCATTTTCAACATTTTAATAATTTTCTCCCGGTATTCACCCTTTCTGATAAGTTCGTTGAAAGGGACAAAGATTTTGATTTTATCCATTTCATGTTCAAAGTTAAAGGGAGGACAAACTTTCTCTACCTCTTTTTCACCCGCTTCTCGACTTGCTTCTGGAGTTTTCTTAGGGGCCTCTTCCTTCGACTTTGCCTTCTCCATCACATCCTTGTTCGTGTTATCTGGCCTTGGTTGGATTGTGGAAAGGGTGTCTGTTGGACGTTTCCTTATGGGATTAGTCTGTTGAGGCTCGGTGAATGCTTCCTTGCTCCTGAGGTTATATTTCTTCTGAAACTGCATGATGGTGTTCTGATAACATTTTCTGAACTCTTCTGTTTCTCAAAACAGCGCATCATCAGTTTCCCCAATCCATGCATCGTCTGTCTCCAGCATAAAATCATCGTTTATGCTCATGTACCGATCATGTTCTCTCTTTGTCAAGAACACGTGTGGGTTCTTATCATCACAACAATTCATTTGGTCTTCAAACATCTGATCAAAGTCTTCATCTGTGTAGTTGTTTTGGAATAGAGGCCTTATCTGCTGGTCGCCTTGATCTCTCTACTCCCTCTATTCCCTCTATCTGATCTGAGGAACCTAACCCCTCTTGAGGTTCTGATTCCTGGGCTGGGGGTCATGCTATTCTCAGGTAGCAAGTCTGTTTCCCACAAACATCTTCTCCATTAGCTTTTCCATGGTTCTCATCATTAAGTCGAATTTGTCATCTGCAGATCTCAACGTTGATGGTTGCGCGTCTCCTTGTGGCTTATTATCACCTCTGTTGCATCTTTGCTTGATCTTCCCCGAAGCCATCATATTTACCTCGAATTTGATCGCATTGCTCATTATCGCATCCAGGTTTGTTGATCTTCTTTCTCTCAACAACAAAGAGAATTCATTATCAAAGGAGTTAGCGTATCACAACTGCGCAGCCCCGAGAGGTGGTTGGAATTCTACAGGAATCGAGTTATAAACCTTCATGAAACTGGCTAAGAATTCTTGCATCATCTCCTCCAATGCCTTCTTCATGTTATTGTATTGCGTCAACAACTGCAATGGGTTCTTCTTGTCTCCCCGTGTATTATGAAAGATGTTTTGAACGCGGCGAAGTCTTGAATACTTGTTGGTCGTAGGCCTTTGAACCACTTCCTCACCTCCCCCGCAAAACTCTGCACGAACAACCTCATTTTCGCGTCTGCATAGTCTACCTCTTCCAGGTCGACGAAGTTGTTGAACCAATCCAAATGCTTATGGGATGAAATGTTCCCTTCAACATCGTAGAGTTTAATCCTCTAGCTGTAATTCTGGGGTAGATCATGCAACTGGGCTGGCAGAACGAGGGGGGCGAATCTGGTGGCCATGGCTCTAGGAGGGTTTGGGACTTGAGGAATATTATTAGACAATAGGGTTTGGAATATTTTCTAGTTGAAAACTATCTCGTCCAAGCCAGTTTCTGACTTAGACTTGAACAGGGTTTTCTCAAACAATGTGTCAAACTCAAGGTCGTCGATGCTTTGTGCATCATCTTTTGGTAAGGAAAGACTTATGTCCAGGTAATAGAATGGGTCTGGTGCTTGCTCTCTAGTCCTACACAGAATTTTCTTAGGGTCATACACAAGCTTTGTAGGGTTTGGGTCAAGATTTTCTCTGGTATAGATTATCTTTGAAGCCAAGGTTCCTGAACTGCGCTACTTGGAGCTACTGGTCCTTTTGACTGGAGTCGCTAGGGTAAAAGTTTCAACCGATACATATGTTTTTCCCTCTATTACCCTCAGGGGTCAAACTACAACGTTAGTTTTTCTCTCAAGGAAAATTTATTCAATTTCGTCCCTAACAACGGCGCCAGAATGTTAGCACTCTGTAAATTTGTTCGGTTGATAAACACACAACAAAGGTAACTATTTCAACCAATTTTGAGGCCCGAAACTAGCCTTTTGGAGTTGGAGAGGGCTCTCTTGGGATACTTCATCTCCGTGAGGGATATGGCCTTGAAACTGTAGCTAGATTTAACACCTTTGAAATAGTGGGTTCTGGTTATATTGGTGCAAGAAAGTAAGACTTTGGGCTATGGAGTCAATTCGAGAAAAACAACAGAAACAAATGACTCGGTGACTGAACTTGAGAGGATAAGGCTAAGCAGGCAACAATCTTCAGTGCAAAGTCGTAATGTGTGGCGAGGAGAAAACACAAGAAGTAACTCAGAGCACCGTTGCAGATGAATTCAGAGTTAACTTTTATAAGAAACATGTTTTGTCTAAATGGTGCAAACAAGGGGCGTTGCGCAGTGAATCCACAGGTTCGAAAATTCGTTCCGAATTAGACAGAAAAAGATATGAATAAAGATAACAGGAAGCACGTATGCAAAGAAAGGAAAACAATACATCCAACTGCTATAATTAGAATCTTTTCATCAAGGTTACAGGACCTTTGCATTAAGTTTCAGTTGAACTCAAATTACATACAATAGTTACTATCTATACTAATTTTGCCAACCAACCTGGCTTACATCGAAAAGATCAAATATATAAACGAGTGTGCCACTTGGGCTACCCTACTCTTCTAACTGCTATCTCTACAAACTAGGAAACTGACTGTTCTGCGTTACAAAACTCTTTGCATGGCGTTTTCCAAAAATAAATAAAAGATGCATCTAGCTACATCGTGATCATTGTAATCTGCCACGAGGATTCGGTTGTCGATCCAACATCTGGGTGGACAAGTGTTTGTCAGAGTCCCGCTGTCTGCTGTAATGGCTTTGATTTTCTGCCGCATGCTCATCTGTTGGGGAAAGTGTGCGCGACAAGTGGCTGTAGACAGTCGGGGCCGTTATCAAAATGGAAAAATGTATTGGGCGATGTCTCCCTCAAAATTTTCAAGATTTCTTTCTGTTTGTGAATACAAGAATGAATTCAGCTCATCTTGTTTCTTCTGCTCTTTGGCAAGAGATGCACGGGCTATATCTTCGACCGCTTCACATTCTTTGGAGTGTTTGGCATACCTTTCTTCCGACAGCCACTATGCTTCATGCAGTTGTACAATCGTATCATGCGCCTCTCGGATTTGTCTTTTGAGCCACATCACGTTCCCTCCGCGACCTTGTGTTGTTGATGCTTCTGTGATATTTATTGCCAGTTGTTGTCTTAGCTCCCTGTTTTCTTGGTACTGTTCGGCAATGGCTAGATTCGTTTGCTTCAGCTACTGAGATGTCTCTTGATCATTTGAACCCGCGACATCCATCCTCCTCGTTTTGCTCCCACGTTCTCGGCTGGTACCCTCCAAAGGCTCTAAGCAGACGACGCACATAAGTAATTTTTCAACGATCGGTCATGTGTGTGGCCCATCTAAGATTCAAGTTTCCCCAACTTCCTTGTTCTTCCTTGGTCTGCCCCTTATCCGAGGTATTTGTTGTTGGGGAGACAAGGATTTTACTATGCATCCTTCCTGCGCAGTTCCTTCCACTCCAAGTTCTGCGCGATGTGATGTCGTTGTTCCCTTGGGTAAAGGGAAAATCCCTTTTTTTATCTTTGGGGATTCCTGTTGTGAGTGAGAATGAATCCCAATCACTCTGGGGTTTGGGTCTGGCGATCCTGCCACTATGTGTACCCTTCTTCATGTTTTGAGAGGTCACCATGGCGCGACCAGTATCTGTCTTGCGCGCAATATATCGGGCGGATGCCCAAAATGGAGAATTCGATCAACCTGGGCCTACGAGAAAACTTACAGATAGAGCCCGAGTATGATTTCAAGAACAAAATGAGTGTAGAACCTCTAGGATTTATAACTAATCGGACGGAAATAAGAATCATGCCAAAGAACACTGAATTTATGGCGACTAGATGTTTCGAATCGAACCGCAGATTTTCCATAACACATCCCTGCATGTAAGGTACAGGCGATGAGGGTTGCAGGGAATACGCGATGCGAACGTCGTGATTTTTCATTCCTTCAGCCTTCAACAAGAATTGATAATAGCTACAACACCTGCAAATGTGACCTCCATTAACTACTCGACTCGACCTGGGGCACGTAGAAACTTAACTTTGACAGGACCCGACTTTCTGGGAACAACATGCTCGTACCCTTCACATATGTTTCGAATCTGACATCCCTTCCCGCTTCCAAGGGCCAACCGACCACTTGCTGACTTCGACCCCTTCATTTCTATGTACCTGATTTCACATGTTTTGACACATGGGCTGAACTCGACTGAAAACTGACTCTAATTGAAAGAAAAATGGCAGCGCTAACACAGTGTTTTCAAGCAAAATCGGAAAAACCATAGTACTATCAATTGAATGTCGACATTTTGGATCCATATCAGGATCCATCATCAGGACAAGAAGCCCGATATTTTAAAGTAGGAGAACATGTTTTCCTAAAGGTGAAAGTAAAAATAAGTTCGATAAGATTAGGTTGTTGCCAAAAGTTGGCAGCGAGATATTGTGGACCTTTCGAAATATTAAAGAAGATAGGGCTAGTTGCATACATGTTAGCATTGCCTGCATCCACAAGAGTGCATAATGTTTTTCATGTATCGTTATTAAAGAAATATGCGTCTGACCCTTACCACATAATTGATTGGACTATGATCCAGGTGGAAAACGAAGGGGATTTTTGGGTGGAACTAGTACGCATCCTCGACTGGAAAGTGAAAGTGCTCAGGAACGAATACATAGGGATGGTAAAGGTTCAATGGACCTGTTAAGGTCCTGAAGATTCAACATTGGAGCATGAAGAAACTATGTGGGAGGAATACTTACAAGTTTTTGTCGATTTTGAAGAAAATAGAAGCTAAAAAATACAAGACTTCATTTTTGGATAGCTAGAGTTCTAAAACCTCATCTCATAAATTCTTGGTCAGTGTTGATATCCCAGATAAAATAATGGTGCAGCCCAATGGATTGAAGGAAATGAAGGAGGCACATTCCTTGGGTCAGTAGGTTGAGAAGAACGAGATATTTTGGTTTGGACTGCTATTGGAGGGTAAAATTTGCATAAATTTGTTTTTATTTTCTCAACATTGTAATGTTAATTGTATCTGTTTTGGCATGAGTTGTGCATCGAAGATAATGCACAATTGTAGGGGAGGGGGAATGTAACATCCCCACTATAATCATCATTGGGTAGAGTGAGCAGTCAATGGTCTTGGAAAGATAGAGGAAATTTGTATGGGCTATTATAGGCAACTTTTATAGGAAGAGTTAGACATGAACAACAAGAAAAAACAGGGAAGAAGAGCTTGGGAGCTAGAACAATAAAGATGGGTGACTTCTAGAGAATTTTGGAGCACATTGGAACGTATTTGGAGATGGATATTGAAGAGCCAGGTTGTCAGGCCTGAAGAGTGAACTCCTGGGTGAGTTGCATTGTATCAACAAGTGTTTGTTGTTGGTTTGCTGGTATTTTTTCCTAGCAATGAGTTCCTTTGAGTTCCTAGCTGAGAGATTCCTAACTACCTATGCCAGAGAGATCCTATTAAATGAATGGGATGCTCGATGGACTAAGAGAAGTGAAGGGGTACATTCCTTGGGTTGGGCAGGTCAAGAGGAAGAGAGTTGGAGGGAATTCAGGATAGTAGTAGGAGAAAACCAGTTGGTTGTGTGATATTGAGTCGTGGGGGACTATGAGAGGCACCCTTCTTTTTTGGATTCCTAGCCTCGACTCAGGGGTGACTTGCTATTGAGATTTGGAATAACAAGTCTATGGTTGGGTGGAACTTCCTTCCCAGGCAGCTGGTTGCACAAAAAGATAAGTGTTTATATATTTTCATGAGTTATTTATGAGTTCATGGCTATGCATTTACTCTGTGAATGAGAATGGTTTTTATATGTTGTTATAAATGGAGTCAGTTCCACTCATGATATTTTAGAGTGTTGTAGATGTATTTAATTATGGGTATCATAAATTATTTGAACATGTGTTTAGATCGTAGTTGGTAAACTAAATGATTTGATTAGCAAAAGAAAATTTTGTTTTTATGTGTGTTTCCACATAGTAATGTTCCCTGGTTAAGTTGGGGGGACATTACACTTTCACTATGATCAATACCAAAAATTGTCATCCCATAACTAACAATTATCCTAACATAGAGCTTAGGTTAGGTTCTCAACTAGCTTAGCACTATTTTTAACTTAGTCGAGCTAGCTACTAGAAGGTAAGGTTCACATTTAGTTTAACAAAGGTAAAATAACTTATCTTCATTATGCATGTTCAAGTGATTAAAACATTTATAAAAATATTATATATATGATAGTAAAAAAGGTCCAAGGGTTAGCTCAATTAATTGAATCATTCAATCAAGGCATATTGCTAATGGGAAAGTCACATGGTTTAAATTTGGTTGAATCCCTTGGGATTATCGAGTAGTTGAACCACCTTAAACCTTGAGATTATCTAATATTTGAATCGCCTTACATCTGAATATTTTAGGAAATAGGGGTTTTTGAAAAAATAAAAAATAATTTTTAATTTTTGAGTTTTATAGATTTAGACATAAATTTTGATATTCAAAACTTCACCTTTTTCACAGTTTAAATATTTAATTATAATTATACTATGTAAGGTTCATGTTAAGTGATTTTTTACAATATTTAAAAATATGCTTTTGTTGCTACTTTACATAAGTAAAGTTTTTTTTTTGTTTGAAAAAAACAATTTATATTTATATTATAAAAGACGTTGCGGTCGGACCGTACAACCTTGCAATACAAATTTTATCAAAATTTGGTCGAAGCCTTCACTCAAAACTATATAGTGTTTCCAACAAAGAATTGTAAACCTACCTATTTTATAGCTACTACTTCCTATACATCATTCTATTTCCTAACATATTTCTACAACAGTGAAATAACTTGACAATACATAACTTAATTTGCAAAGGATAACTAAAAAAAACATGGCCTTATAGGTAAATTCTACTAGATTGTACTTGATTTTTTTGTTGCCTCACCTGTGTCTTCATTCAGATCAGGGTATCCCGTTTGATGCACTTCACCTCAAGCTTCATCCTTGATAAACATAGGGGGAGAAGCCATTAGCTATGTAGTCTAGCAGGGGAATAGTGGCAATGCCTTCCAAAGGAATGCCTAGAAATTCAAGTACCCTATCAACCCTGGTTCCCAAACACTACTTTTTTCCCTCTATATTGTATGGCTTATATTGCTATGAATGCATGAAGACCTTAACTTCCACCATAGATTAGTATTTTTCCCTATGCTCAATTAACCATCTTTGATACCAATCTTCCTCCCAACGTTTGTGTTTGAGTGTGACCATGATTCTAGTTGTTTTTTAGACCTCTTCTAATTCTTGTTCACACCTCTTAACTCCTCTCTTCACCATCACTAGGTCGCAAATCACACAACAATGGTTTGCACAGTGGCAGTGTGCCATTGTATTCCAATGCCTATAGAAGACATAAACTAAACTTACTCAAATGCCAAGTAGGAGAGTTGAAACCGAAACTTGAACCTGTGAAGGCTACAAACATATGTAGAGCTACCACCAAGAAGTAGGCCAAAGTAAATCATTCAAGCCCTAGGGTTTGGAAGAACATATACTAACCACCAAGAACTACTCTAGAGTGAATGGGAAGAACTTTCTAGAGTGGAAATAACCCACATGCATGCAAATGTGCCAACCTCTAGCTTCTTATGGATTCTTGCATCGATGGAGGAGTAATGTTGTGGTGTGTGTTGAATTCCCTTTTCCGTCCCATGTATATGTTTTCACACATGGCCTAAATTAGGTGTCTTAATTTATGTTTGATTAAAGTCTTGGAATTGATTTTTATATGGTTACCCCCTCTCTAAGAGGCTATGTGAAATAAACCACTTTAAACTACTTTAGAGCACTAGGAATGAAATCGGCTAACATATATGGATGGTGCAGTGTGTGCTTTAGGTGCCAATCAATCATATGCTAAATTAGGGAATAGCTTAAGGATGTCCCAAACTTTTAAATATTTTTTTATACTAAAATAACACATATTTCCATATTAAGAGTGAAGAATGAACCATCCAAGATAAAGATTTTCCACTTCTATGCAAGACGTCTTGGACATTTTAGCTAGGGATTAATATATGCAACACAATAAATCCCAGAGATGTTAGAATCAATCTCACAATATATATATATATATATTCTCTTGCAGAAAGAAAAGAGTGAATTCCCCCTTAGGTCATCCAACATTAGCACTTGGAATTCACTCAATCTCTCTCCAAATGAATGATATGCAATTAGAATCAATTTAGAGATGAAATTCACCACTATGAATTTAATATAAACATGTAATAATGTTCTAGTTAATTAATTAGAAGCTAGGTCTATGTATAAATGAGCTTTTAAGCATAAAACCTAGTTCTAGGGTTTCCTCAAATCTGATTTTTATTGTTGTTATGTAATTTCCAGATTTGAGAGAGCCCTAAAATCCACCCAAAACAAGATAAATAAAACTTTGAAGCATAATGTTAGAGAGATGATTTACCTTTTTAGTGTTTAGAGGTAGGAAATTAAGCACAAACCCTTGATAAACTAGACTAGGAAATGAAATAAACAATGAACTTTGCACTAGACTAAGAAAGAAATCGAAATTGTGATTTTTCTTTGATATTTCCATTAGATTTCTTTCTAATCAAAACAAAATAAAATATTTTGAATTTTGGGGTTTTATGGTTGGTAGTTGGGAGAAGACATGTGCCTTACTCCAACTAGGGCTTATGGGTCAAGAAGTATGCCCCTTTTGGAATTGGTCTATCTTATTTTAATGGATTAGGGCTAATAGACTGGAACCCTAGGGGTAAAATAGTATCATATCTAATCAAGATAAGCTATGCATGCCAAGGCCCTATAAGAAGGGGTTCCCAAAGGAAGTACCTTCAACAAGAAGCTATAAAATGCCCTTGCTAGGAAAACAAAGGAAAAACAAAGAAAGGAATTGAGCACTTACCAAACTAATAAAGGAATAAGGAAGGGAAAACCCCTAAAATGTCTTCACTCCAAGTGGTAGTCTCACCCTTCAAATGGACCAATTTTGAAATCTTGTAGTAGTCTTAAGCCAACACACAAATATTTGATGCACCAAAAATAAACCGAGAGAGAGAGAGAGAGAGAGAGAGATAGCTCCATGAATGGACACCAAAGCCTCAATAGGTAGATCTTCAACAAAATTGTATCATTCAAGGAAGTAGCCAACAACAACAACCACTTGGAATGACGGGAGAGCCTCTATATATAGAGGAGGCTTCTACATCCTTCTCAATCTTTATTATTTTCTATCTCCTTAAATATAGCCTAGGATAAGTACAAAAATGACATGTCTACTAATTAACCTAAAGAGACTAAGTCATAATACAATAAAAATGTGCCACATGTACAATATTTCCCCAAGAGAATGGGATGTCTCCATCAAAGAGGGAAGAAGACGAGTCAAAGGTATGATGTTTATGCTCCAAGGCCTCCATGTTGATAGATCCACAATCAACTCAAGTATTCAAGCATTCAAGCAAACGATGTGGGGTGTTCCTCCAATGAGTGGTCGAAATTGCGGCAAATTTTTTCCTATGATGGATTTTAAAAACACCATAAATGTGTCAATTTTTTCTTGATTTTCTATTATGACCATATTTTGGAAATCCCATGGTCATTCTACATCCCATGGCATTGATTTGGTGAAATTATGAGTACTTTGTTAAAATATAACTATTCTTGAAGCTAGGTTTCCCTCAAAATACGCAATGCAATCCTAGATCTAGGGTTTGGAACCCCCCAAATCATTTCCAAAGTGAGATGTGACATCAACGAACATGACACAATGTGAAAGTGACCTCCAAAGTAGACATCATCCTCAAATCAAGCAAGTGGGTCCATGATGCAAGGCCTCAACATTTGAATGTGAATAACACTCAACCATCTCTATGAAAATAAGGGACGACCCTCCTAAAATCAACTCCAATGGTCTATGTGAGGTATCCAAGCTGGGAAAACATCCTTATGTCATGCAAGTGCCCTACACAAAGCATGGAACAACCCTCTGCAATTCAAAAGGTGTCCACGTGTGTTAAAACGACTTGTAGACAAGTCCTTCAAAGGGGTTGGCCTTCAAATAAAGTGAATGATGCATCCAAAAATGACGAAGGAGGAGAGCACTCAAGGTTTTAGGACTTGGCATGTCAAGAGGTGACCCATGCATGTAGAAATATCCCCAAAGTAGCTTGTACAATGTGACTAGTGCCTTGGGATTCGTGAACTACCTTGAGATCTATGGAACTACCTCGAGAAATGTGAAACTGCATGAGAAACTGTAGAATCATCTCCAAGAGTCAATGACTGAAGAGTGACAAATACATAAGAGGGGATCCATGCTTAGGCATAAGATACATGTGATTCCATATGTATGACGACCTTTACAACATGACTAACACTTTTACATAGAGTGAAGTGAGACAACCTAGAGGTTATGTAGGTCATATGTCCTAGTAGATCCATCCCGAGACCCTCACATACCTACCAAAGTCATAAATGAATGACATGGGACCAATTTAATGATCTCTAAGGGATAATTAGCTAAGCTATAAGAGCAAGGAATATCTTGAAATGGGGACTAAGAGGGCATACCATGACCAACCATAAAGGGCTTAAAGCTACCACCTAGGTGAAACACTTTTACATAGATAATCTAAGCACGATCTAATACAATACATGAGTATAAGAAGGTCACACTTTTGGCTGATCAATGGTACAACAATGCAAGCATCACAATGGAACATGTGATCATGGTACTTTGAGCTATAACATCATCGAGATAGGCATAAAATATGCTCAAAGGATAAGTCACATTTGACAAAAAAATATGAGATGCATTGAAGTGAATTTGATGTGTAATAGGGACACCAATGTTGGCTTGGTGGTTCACATTTTTATTTTGTGACTTGAGTACTTGGAAGAACTCCATGCTTTGGAAATCTTTGGGTAGGTCCAATGATCTATGGATTAGTTTTTCCTGGCCTATATTTCTTGGTGTAATCTAAGTTGAGAGGGCTCTAATGATGATGAATTAATCCCCCACAATTGTCGTAATTGTAATGTTCCATTCTTTTAACATACATAGACCTTGATAAACTATTGTCGCATTTGCTTCATTATTGGTAGTGAATCCTAGTCCCCGAAAACCCTCTACTTCCTTTTGTACCTTTATATCTTAAATGATCCATATTACTACCACTCCTTAAAAATTTTGAGTTTTTATAAACTTATCTATTCTCTTATTTTTTTCCCAAATATTTTTTTCAATATAATGAAGCCTTCAATGAAATTCACTCCCTAATTTCTTCAAAAATCTAAATTACAAAATTTGTGTTAACTCTTCAACCTCTTGAAGAGTTTTCAACCATAATAACGTTAACTTCCTCGCTAAAAATAATGTATGCTACATACATCTTTCTACATCTCAGTGAGTTGATTTATAAAGAAGTTAACCATAAAAGTTTATAAACATTAATAAACTTAAATTCATAGGTGATTTGGAAAGTGTTGCTAATCATGTAGTAAGGCGTTTAAACTATGGAAAAGGACATGCTAATAATTGAGTAAATAAGTGAACATTTTTAAATCTCAAATATCCATGGTTTCGTATTAAGGCGATGGAACAAGCGATGGAACAAACCTGAAGTTTG
Source organism: Picea engelmannii (assembly GCA_009831015.1). Lineage (NCBI taxonomy): Eukaryota > Viridiplantae > Streptophyta > Pinopsida > Pinales > Pinaceae > Picea > Picea engelmannii. The sequence goes on from ML817992.1 coordinate 52,814, forward strand.
ATAGGCTATTTGTTGATTCTCTTGAGGTGTTTATTATTTTAAATGAATTCTATTAATTGCCTTAACTTAACTTATTTTAAATGAATTCTATTAATTGCCTTGTAACTAACTTTTTTTTGGGAGGTGAAGTGTTTCAATTTTAAAGACTTAATAAATAAACGAACAATTTTCAATTTCAAACATTCATTATTATGAATAATGACAATGAAATAATATTATGAATAAGACAATGAAATAAACCTAAAGTAATTTGGTGACATAACCATTCTCAAATAATCTATGCACCAACATAAATTTGAGTAGTTTTATGAAAAATAAAGTGTAATCATGCATTTTGTTAAGCATTTCTTTCTCTGGATTTCACAATCAACGCACAGAAAAGCATGGTCACTCATATTCTACATAATAATTCAAAGCTCATACTCTACATAATAATTAAATTATTATGTGATTTATGTAAATATTATATAAAATTATGTGATTTATGTGAAGATTACATTATATAAAAGGCACATGCATTTACACTGAATATTGACTACTTTCCATTGGCATGTTTTTAGAATAGGGAGAAAGAAGAAATGTAGTTGAGAAAAATAATGAAATAATCTATGAAAAGTATTTTTGATATACTATATAATGATTGGTAGGAGATTTGTATTAATTGAGGAGTAATCTTATGTTATGTTGTGAAACACAATTTAGTGTTTTGGAGGGGATTTTTAATTTAGTTGGCTTGGTGACCTAGAGATTGGATTCCACAATTCATGTTGACCTTGTACATCCATTCACAATGTTAATAGGACCAACCGTGGTAGGTGTTGTATCTAAAGTGCCAACCATAATTACACGTAAATTGTGTCAAAATTAATTGTCGTCCAATGATGTTGAATTGGTTGTAAGATAGGAGGAAGGCCATATGCCAATGGTTGGTGTGACATTTCAATGATGATCATTGTTTTCCATTCCCAACCATATGTTGTTTTTTTCTGTTCACACTTGAGAGACTTCTCTCCTCATCACTACATAGATGGTACAAGAAAAACTTGTTTTCCAAAAGGGTTAAGGAAACTCTTACAAGGGTCTCATTTGGCATCTTAAATGTGTAAGGTACGCATAACACCACTCCTCAATGTCTAGAAACAAGTGGGTTGAATCCCACCACCTATATGAGAGATGATGATGATGATGATGATGATGATTAACGTCCACTAAGACCGATTGGTCTATCGGACCTTCAGAGGGTAAGTGATTACTTGTGATTCTTTAGAATTTTACTTGTGATTCTTTATGTATAGCGATAGAACTCRAGATCACCCCAAACTTTAAAGTTTTATCAAAATTCAAAACAATTCAAARTGGATTTCAAAATATATTAATAAACTTTAATTACAGTAAAAAGAAATTTAACTACTTTTGATTTATGTATAGCAATAGAACTCTAGATCACCCCAAAAATTGAAAATATATTAATAAACTTTAATTACAGTAAAAATAAATTTAACTACTTTTGATTTATGTATAGCAATAGAACTCTAGATCACCCCAAAAATTGAAATAGATTATACAATATTAATATTTACTTTAATTACCCCCGGATGGGGTGCCACGTCGAGCAGGCAGGACAAGTGGAAACAAGCCGGGTAGCGCCATAAATAATGGCCACCGGCTTCCATCTCCTCACCATTAAAGATGGGAGGGAGCCCGTGCAACCATTACCAGTGGACGAGGCCTCTCAACTGAGGGAAGAGGACGACACACCAGCGCACTAAGAACTTAGCCTTAATGGCCAGAGCTGTCACAGTCACCCTCACCCTTATCAGTTGCCTGGATGGTTATGCGATGCATTTGCAAATTGAATGGGCAAAAGCTGAGCCCTTGGAGTGCAGGAGCAGGGATAACCTTCCAGTCGGTATTTCGTCCATAGCTCGGCTCCTCCACATGCCAAGAGCATTAGGATGACCTCGTAGAGGCGCGACGTGGTATGCTTACGACTCCCGTAGGAAGCGACAGAAAAGATTCGAAAAAGCGTTGGCTCTTGCATCCACTCGGAGAACCAGGAAGCATGGGAGACTTGGAACGCCTCCCATGGCGTACGTGGAGGAGACTGTTCCGGATGAACCCATCCAGGATTATCTAGAACATCTCCTTTTCACTATCCCAAACAATTGGAATCCCCCCACTGATTTTGGGAGCGAGGCCAAGCTTCTAGCTCCAGGAATCTCACACAGTCACAGAGAAGATGACTCGGCAGAGGATTTCACAATTTTCTACATTAAGGAAGAGGTTCCGAACAACGCAGACGAGAAGGATAACCCAACAAGCGGAGCACCTCCAAAGGAAGTGGCACAGCAGGAAAGGCAGCCAACACGCCAAGTTAGCAAAGCAAATGAAGGTACAGAGGAGACTCATGCACAAAGGCCACCTCTCCTCTCTTCTGTTCATAAGGAATGGCAGGACCAACCTCCACTCATCAACCCGAGCTACCTAGAACTACTCTTCGAAACACGAAGCATGGTGGATGACCAAATCTTCAAAGCCATTCAAATCAGCCATTGCCTTGACATGATGTACGCAACTCACTCCAGAACATCCCCACGCCGACAGTGCCCTACGTGCGCGCAAGCCTACGCGATTCCAGCCGGATGGTGCAAGAAGGGTGAAGCTAATGAGACTATTGGTTAAAAGGTCCTGTGAATGTTCATAGTTAGCAATTTTCTTTTGTTTCAAACCAGAACTTTAGTTCACTTAGATTACAACAATGTTATCTGTAGGAAGTTAAAGAATGGACCGAATCTAATGTGGCCATGCGTCCTGGTTTCCTCCGGGCAGGACAACAGTAATCTTTTGTTTGTTTGAAAACAAGTGGCATCGTAAGGCTAGTTGTCTCGGTTTCCTTTTTGTAGGCGGGATAGCTGGCACCTCAACAAAACTCTATAAACATGCAACTCTAATATAACAGGATCCTCCTTTTTTACTTAAAAAAAATTATATATATATATATATATATATATATATATATATATATATATATATATTTAATTTAATTACAATAAAAAGAAATTTTAATAAATTTTAATTAAAATAAAAAGAAATTGAACCACTTTTACTTTATGTATAGCCATAGACCTCTAGATCACCCAAAAAAAATTGAAATAGATTATACAATATTAATATTTAAACTTTGAAGTTTTATCAAAATTTCAAAATAATTCAAAATGGATTTCAAAATATATTAATCATAGAACCTTTGCGCTATAGAAAGCCACGACAATTTCAAAAAAGGATCCCGGGTGTCTCAAATTCCTATTTATTATTATCCTTCTGGTCTCTATCCCTAACAATAGCTTTTCAATTTCTAATGATTGCCCATTTTCCTTCTTTCCTGACTTCTTTTACCTTTTGAACTTCCTTCCTTAATTTAGCTTGGTCTTCGAGAATGAGGTCTTCATTTATAAATACTCCTGACCCTTTTAAACTCGGAGATTTACTAAGTATGCTATATTTATGGTCATTGCAACTTACTTTGACACAGATCAACCTATCTTTATGATCAATTATTTTTCCTAGCCTCTTTGCTTCTATGATGTAAGTTGTATCAATTT
>ML817992.1:69659-83461 GCA_009831015.1 Picea engelmannii
GAGGCAGTACAATAATACATAATCACAAGATTGAAAATATATTTATATGCTCTATAATTTAATTATAAACATTGCATACTCAATTGCTTTCCATACAAACATTTATGATATATTTTTGCACCTTTTTGAAACATTAAACCTATTATAAATAGACATACATTAAAGATTAAAGATATGTTTCATGTTTTAACTATTAGCATTGAATACTTAATTATTTTCCACTTAAATATTTATATATACATTTGCACAACAATTACTAATTACTAAAATCTATTATATATATATATATATATATTAATATTATTTTTATTATAAATATAATTGTAAATAAACCTATATGGAGGAAGGATATGTTACATAATTTAATTATAAATATTAAATATTCAATTACTTTTTGCATAAACATTTATAATATACCTTTACACTTTTTAAAATAATTATTTTTATTAAAATATGAGGATATGTTTCATAATTTAATTATAAATATTAAATATTCAATTACTTTCTGCATAAATATTTATAATATACCTTTACACTTCTTAGAATAATTATTTTTATTAAAACTATGAAGATATGTTCCATAATTTAATTATAAATATTAAATATTCAATTACTTTCTACATAAACATTTATAATATACCTTTACGCTTCTTAAAATAATTATTTTTATTAAAACTATTACAAATAAACCTAAGATATGTTCCATAATTTAATTATAAACATTACGTACCCACTTACTTGTAACGCAAAATCTTATGATATATCTTCGCACCTCTTGAAACAATTATTAAAACAGAATTGTAAATAGACCTATAACTTTTATGATGATTTGGAAAACCATATAAATTATTTTAAGTGAAATTGTGATGATTTGGAAAACCATATAAATTATTTTAAGTGAAATTGTGAATGGGGATATAGCTTTTACGGTGACAATTTATATGTTTAATAAATTTATAATTATATTATAATTTTAGATTTTACTAAATTAAAATAAAAAACAAATTTGTCTATAAAATTATAATTTAGTGATTAAAATCAATGACACGTCGAGTTATGAGTTATGGATTGAAGTTTAAAATCAATTTGTTAGAAATGCGCTTAAGTAATTGAACGGAGTTCATTTCATAGTGAATTTGTATCACAATACCCATTAAGCGTTGGTTTAAAAATTGATTTATCATTGGAAAAATGTCACTGAGATAAAAAAAAGTTTTAAGAATATTTGAAAATTTTTTAAATGTGAATTTTTTTATTAAAATAATTAGTTTTGAAGTGTTATATTTCATATTTATATTTTGTTTTATTTTTAATTAGCATAGATTCATTTTAGTTTAGATGTTCAAATTTATCATAAAGTGAAAACTATTTAATCTTTTGAAGTGTATTTTTTTTAGAGTGTAAAATTTGGGTAGAGGTTTGCACTTCAAGTGATTTAATCTCTTTTATATTAAAGTGTAAAAAGCATTTTTAGTGTAATAAAAAGTTTTTAGTTTTAATTGTTTGAAAGAGAGTCTGTTTTAATTTTAATTGTTTTATGTATAAAGTTGAAATATTTTACTTGGTATTAGTGTTTTTTTAAATACCTTTAAGGAAGATATTACACATCTCCTTAATATTTGAAATAAGTATAATTTTTTTAGTTATTAATATTTTTTTTTTCAACTCTATATAGTATTTTTTGGTGCAATAATTTTTTTTACTTTCAATTACTTTATGCACATGTCTATATAATACTAAAATATTTTACTTAATTTGAAAATAATATAATAATAATAATAATAATCTATTTTTAAGGTCATGATCACATTGATTTTTTTTTCTTATTAATATTTTTTTAAATGCCACATGTCAACTCCATATTAAAACATTAAAGGAATTAAGCATCTCCATCAAATTGTGAAAGAGAAAACACTATAAATGGAATAATAATTTTTTATCAATCACTCTCACTAGCTTTCACTCTCTATATAAAGTTGATATAGAATTATTTTATTCAAAGTGGACCTTGAAATATTTTATTTATGGTCAACATTGAAATATTTTTGTGTTATTAATATATTTTTTAAATGTCCCGTGTCATTTCCATGTTGAGCACTAAAAGAATTGCACATCTCCTCCATATTGGGATGTAGAAAACACATTTTAACACAATGAATTATATTTGAATTAAAAAAGCAAAAAAATTATAGATAATTTTAATTGGTTTGTTAGTATTTTGAGTTTTTTAAAAATTGAATGTATTTAAAAAAGGTCCAAGTTCCAAAGATAAAAAAAATTTCTGTGTGTTTTACATTTTGGTATTTTTGGTAATAATCCGACCATATAAAGGTTGGCGGAGGTGGTTGGATGGTAAAGTCATTCTTGCAATGAAGGTCAGGTCTTGTGCTCAAACCCGAGCAAGGACGTGGTCTAGTTGCAAAATACTTAACTGGGCCAAGCTCGCTTACCTTTTCCCCAGATGGGGTGATAGTGTGGGACACATGGCACTTGGAGGAGGCATGAAAAGGCCATCATGGCGATTGCCATGTGACTAAAGCGTGGCACGCACCACCGCCACCCCCATGCATTTAACTCCCCCATACAACGTCCCAAGCACCATTAAGCCTGGTGCGCTTGACCTCCTCAAGCTGTCCCCTCCATGGCTCTGCTCATTGAATGCGCCTCTACTCTGCGTATGCAACATCACCTTCTTCTTCATCATCCGCAAAGCCATGCCTCATTCCAGCCTCCCTCCTTCGCTGTGCTCTCTTGCAACCGACTTTTTCTCCAGCTCCTCCTCGACCATCTGGGATCTTTTCCTGCGCTCACCTTCTCCCCCTGGACCGTCAAAATGCCGAGACAGAAAGACAAGCCAAGGAGAGGCTCGCCCTGGTAACCACAACAACCTCATTTGGTCCTCACTCGGGTGCTTGCAACCTCCCCGGGCTCCTCCCCTGGGTCGTCCCTCTCGCACTCCTCACATTCCTCACAACTCGCCACCTCCTCCCCTCCCGCTTCCCGGCTTGAGGGGTTCACACTCTCTGATTTCTCGCTCGGTTTTCCCTCAAAACCCATCCTTGACAGAGCCTCCTCATCTTGGGCGCCTCCTGCAGTACCACCAAATTCACCAGCCAACACACTGGCTCCACCAGAGGCCTCCTCCACTTGCCCACCCTTGGAAGCACCACTTTTTCTACAAGAACCTCAGCCTGGGCCACACTCGTTTTCCGATTCAGTCCCAGACTTGCAATTGTAGGATAGCTTGGCCATTCTCTACGGGCTGGTCTTCGAGCTTCAACAGGGCCTAGATGACCTTCAGTTTCAGCTGGAGCTACTGGATGGGAAGATCTCTGCGCTCCTCCAAATCCTCTCCACCTTCCAGGGGGCCTTCCACTTCACACCAGAAGCAGCGAGGGCAGCAAAGCACACACATACAAGAGACTCAAGGGAAAGGGGGCTTCCCATAGGAGATGGCGACTCTGGGCAGGCCATGCACGTGGCCATGGACGGGGAATACATGCCCATCGAAGGAGAAACCCCTGGGGCGTACGTTGCAACAAGACTGGGCTTGCATGCACCCAGGGAAGTGGGAGGCACATGGCCCGACAATAGATGGGAAATGGGTGACTTGGACGCCGACACGCATGAGCAAATGGAATGGAGAGGGGCAGCTGTCGAAGAGGAGCCATGGGACCTTGCAACCCACACCACCTCTCCGCTTGGCTGGCCAGTTTACAAGCCAAGTGTATGACCAACACATGGGTCTTCTACGGCCTCATAAAGGCCAATATTAGCGTTTTACTTATGACTTTAGTTTACTTCTTCGCTCTGTTTTTCAGTTTTTGTAAGACTGGTAGTCATTTTGATCCCAACACCGACTGGCTGAACTGGTTTCCCCATAGGGCAGTTCAGTTATTACAGTACGACACTACTGCACACTTTGTAACTCTAGTTTTTTGAAGGCTTCTTATATATAAATTCTTACTTATATAAAAAAAAAAATCTGACCATATAAATGTGGGCAAACTCACAATTTTCTGTTATTTAAATTGCATTTTTAAATACATAAATGAATTCAGGCTGCCTAAAACTCTAAAACACTCTAAATAAATAATATAACCAAAACAAACCATAACATAAAACATTTAAACTACAAAACTTTAATTTAAAAAAAACTAATTTAATTAGATTTTTGACCAAATTTCAAGTAAGATAAGGGGCACTCTGTTCCTCTTTCGAATGTCTTTTTATAGAAATTCACAATGGGTCGCGGAAATCGCATCCCCAAATGCAATTTAAAAGTATGCCATCTCAAAAATTGAACGTTATGTTGTCTCAAAGACCTAGATCAACGAAATTGTGATATATACAATAAATATCTGCATTTCAATGATGTGATTCCACTGGTGAAAAAGTCACCGAATATAAATATATTTGAGAACCAGAAAACACTTGAGCACGAAACATGCATGCCTTGGATATTGGTCCATAACTTTGATATAAAAAGTTTTTTTATCTTATAAAATATCAAAGTTCCACCGATCTTTTGCAAGACATCAGGTCAGGTCGTCCGACTGACATTTGTAACTCCCCAATACATGGATACGCTGGCTGTCCCTGCCCTGCCCTGCCCTGATCCTACGGTCTACCAATGTGCCTCAAGCACTGCCAAAGACCGTAGTGATAAGGACAATTAGGATCTCATCTGACAAGCATATGGCTGTAATATCATTAATTTGTAAATCTAGAACCGTATCGCATACGTTACTTATGGGCCCGAGTTTTGAGTAATAATCGAGAGGCTTGTCTTAAGCTTAAAGAAAGGAAGCGCCTCGAAAAACCTGCGAAATCAGTAAATCAAATCATGGAATCACCCACTGCCCCTGCATCAATACCTGCAAATCACTATGGTGTAATACGATTAAATAAATCGATCGCTAATTACACGTACCCTTTGATGTAATTTCAATGTCATGGAAATATGTTATTGGTGATGGAAGGTGAGACGCTCTCGGGACAGTGACAGCAGCTTAATGACAAAAAGTTGAAATTTCAAAAGCCAGTCCGCGCAAGAATTCTGTATTTCTTGCATACGATTATGCCTTACTAATTAAAAAGTTAGAATCCTCCCCATATGGGTTGCTTTTTTAGATTATTTCTCGCAAGCGCAGGAAGGGTATTTGGTCATAAAGCCACTGTGAACAGGATTACCTGTATGCGATCTCACATGCTATTGTATAATGGCAGGGCTTGGTAGCAGGATTGTGGGTGCAGCGAAGTCTGGTACAATAGCCCCGTGGTTAGGCCTTGTAGCTGCTGTGTGTATACAGGTATTGGCTGGAAATGCATACAACTTTCCTCTGTATTCGTCGAGGTTGAAGAAAACACTTGGATACAATCAGTTACAATTGAGCAACTTGGGAGTGGCTAATGATATCGGAGAGAACGTGGGTCTTCTTGCAGGCCTGCTTTGCAATAAAATTCCGCCTTGGGGTTTACTTCTGGTCGGAGCTACTACTGCTTTTGTTGGGTATGGCGTACTCTGGCTTGCTGTCAGCCAGACCATCAGTTCTTTGCCTTATTGGGTGGTAATGCTCTCATTCTCTTGTGGGTTTGTCATTTTAATTTGTGGGTTTGTCATTTTTATCAACGGAGTTTAGAATTCAGACTACATCATGGAGCATGAATCAGACCATCAGTTCTTTGCCTTATTGGATGGTAATGCTCTCATTCTCTTGTGGGTCTGTCATTTTAATTTGTGGGCTTGTCATTTTTATCCATGGAGTTTAGAATTGAGACTACATCATGGAGCATGAATCAGAGTAGCGTTTGCTTTGAAGTGAAAAGGGCCTTTAGCTCCTGGGCTTTCAGCTGAAATTTGCCGAGGATTAAGTTTTCCAATGTTTTAAACTGTTTGGCTTGTTACAAACTAACTATAGGTACTTTCGTTGTATAGATACATTCACTAGTTAAACGACCTTTGTTTAGACAGAGGCACTATGAAACTCGGTTTGGGTTTGTGTACAACGAGAATAGCCCACTACAGTTTCCACATAAATCTGGTCCAGCTGGTAATAGTGGTGGTAAGCTTCCCCACACCACTAGACCACAGCCTTGGCCCCACTGGGATTTGAACCTGGGTGACCACGGTGGTAAGCATGCCCAATTACCAGTAGACCACGTCTCCAGCCCCATCGGGATTCGGCCCTGTAGACACCCTCACATACCACTAGACCACAGTCTGGCGGACCCTGGGAGGTGTGTACATAGGGGCTACATATTGTTGTTAGAGAAGAATACTACTTCTATACTGAAATGTGGATAGGCGAAACCGCAGCTTTTTTGAATCCATATGGGGATCCAGACACTGGTCCTCAAACCGTCAAAAAACTGTAGCACAACAATCTTGCATGAAAAAGAAAAACTGTAGCACAACAATCATGCATGAAATCGAGCTACTGATCACTAAATGGGATATAACCTGCAGAAAAACCTCCGTCAAGAGAAGTGATTGTACCCTTTAAGCTACATGAACGAATTGAATTGACTTTAAGGCTACCACCATTTGGCAATAATTCAGTCATACGGAAATTGATGGCATTCTTCAGGTTCTGTGAGAAACCTATTTTTGTCCAGACCTGGCTTATGACATGGACTAAAACATCTATATAGCACTGGTCATCATGAAATCACATGCAGAGTTCATTCCTGCATCTGTTTATAGAAGGGGAAATGCAAAGTTCGCATTGTGTCATATGAACTAAGTTTACTTGTCCAACTTTGGGGAAGACTGGAACTAATCACCCCGGGAAAATGATTCTGCAAAAGAAAGTTCATATAAATAACTTAAAGTAGGAATAAGATCAGAAAACTCAGAAGTTGAAGAAAACTAGGAAATATTTCCCACCTGCCAGACATGCTTGTAAGATTTTTTTTTATAAATTTTCTGAAATTCAAAATTTCTTGTTCTGGTCCCTTCAGTGGTATGCCCCCTGAAGATGTAAATAGCATAGCCTTTTCAACACAGTGCTCAACAGGTCTAGGAATGAAGAAAGTTGAAGCTGAAAATGAAAGTATTGTTAAGTTTTACAAGAGATAGAAAGAGGATCGAATGGAACCAAACAGAAAACCCTAATTCTGCAATACGAAAAGAAAGAGAAACAGCCCAAGAAGAGAATAGCGCAATACTTGAGAGATGTCCTTAGGCACCAAAATCACTTTTTAGAGAATGAATAAATCACATACTTTTTCAAATGAGGGAACCGGACCGGTCATTGAACCAGTCGACCCCAAAAACCTGAACCAGACTAGAATCAGAAAAAAACTGGACCACAAAACCGGTCAACCGAAAAATACGTAAAATATTCAAATTTTGAAAAGAGAAAAAATATTCATGTGCATCCATATGAATCCAAACTATTATACACAAATATGCAAAGTTTCTCATGTATATGGCAAGTAAGGGTGCATATAACCAAAGTAGCACTGAGTGCAATCCATCTTTGAACCAAAATACATCAACAAAGCGGTTCTAAATGGCCTCTAGAGTCCAAAAATAAGCATAGTACTAATGGATTAGTATAGTCTAGATTCTAAACTCTACAATTTGATCATATATGATATAATCATCTGAATCCTCATCCTCAACATGACTAGACTCTAAAATGGGATTGGGTTTGAGTCCCTTGGCCCTGAAGGTACCTGTCCAACGTTCAGATCCTCTGGCAGTGGAAGTGGGTCCAAGTCCACCAAGGAGGTCTTCATTGTCAAATGTTGGTGGCTGAGTCTCCACAACCCACTCTGACGAGGGATCAAAATCATCCAAGACTATGTTGCTTTATTCAGGGGTCTTGTTCAACAACTAGTTGCACCTCAACTTAAGGTTGTATTGAACATAAACCATATCATTCAATCTTTTTTGTTCCAAATGGTTTCACTTTTTGGTGTGTATAAGCTCAAACACTCCAATTGCGTTCGCACCTAAAAGCATTGCATGTTTGGCTCAATATTTGAATTGCAAACTTTTGCAAATCAGGGCACTGGCTGCCACAAATAGGTTGCAATAAGAGTTGAAGGCAAAAAAACTTCAACAAATGACTTTGAAACTTTGACTCAACTTTTTCAATGAATAATATAATTTGAAAAGTTTGAAATTTTTTACTTGGTGGATCCTTTGATCTGCTTTGTATAGCCATAGACATGTCAAAGGTACCAATACTCTCATTGAAATGCAGGAGCTCACTGTGTATCTCATCTTGTGTCTTGGGATCAGGGGCCATGTGCTCAATGCATTTGTATAATCTTTCTTTTACCTACACATATATGTCAAAATCTTTTGTATAATGGTATGTTCAAAGTTCAGAAGACAAAGAAGCTTCATCAATTGAGTTTGAAACTTTAGCTAAAGCTTAAACATTTGTAATGAATAACATAACTTAGAAACTTTGAAATTACTTACCTTGGGTTTAAGTAATAACCCACTGCATGTAAAGGTCTTTGGGGTTGTTTGTTCCATCTATCATCAATGATTTTCCATAGAGGAAGATACTTCTATCTTTTATTACCATATACTATCTTTATTTCCTCTTTGGCTTGATCCATGACCTCACAAATAAAACCCATGACGAGTTTATTACCATCTACCATTCACAACACTTTCACAAGAGGCTCACTGAATTGTATTATCTCTTCTATCTTTTTCCAAAAATCTTTTTCAAAAACATTGTCAACTATCTCTTTCCATTCAACCTTTTTGCTCCTCTAAGATGCATTCCACTCATCACAAGAAAACATATTCTGCAAGTTGGCTTTTTGTTGAAGCATGGATTGTAATGTAAGAAAGTTCGTTGCAAATCGTGTAATAGCTGACCGAACAAGCTCTTTGCCCCCAGTGTTTTTCCTCATAAGGTTCAAAACCCATGCGTGGTTGTATATGTACTTGGTTCTTCATTTTTCTTGTTCCACACAGTTCTTCACCCATTCAATTTTTCCAATATCCTCATGCATGAGGTATAAACAATGGGCTACACATGAAGTCCACCAAATGGTGGGGTGTTTTTCCTCCAACATTCGTCTTGTTGCGACATGGTTTGAGGCATTGTCTGTGATGACTTGTACAACATTCTCCACCCCCACCTCTTCAACTACTTCATCCAAAAGATGAAATAATAATTGTCCATCCTTCACCTAATCAGATGCATCGACATATTTAAGAAACATAGTTCCTTTTGGGCAAGCAATTAGGAAATTAAGAATGGTGTAGGATCTTCCATCAGTCCATCCATTAGACATGATTGTGTTCCTTGTTTTACTCCATGACTCCTTGAACTCTATGAGGTATTCATTTATTCTTTGAACCTCATTTTGTAAAAGTGCCCCCCTGATATCATGAAAATTAGGGCCTTTGAAGCCTGTACCACATGAAACTACAACATCTAACATAGGTTGATAATATGCAAAATTAGTAGCATTGAAAGGTATGTCTGCATCATACCACCATCTAGCAATGCATTCCCAAGAAACCTCCTTCTCCATCTTCTTTCGCTTAGCATCAATGGTGGGCTGAGCACCAAGAGTGGTGCATGGTACAAAGAAAGAGTCAAGCCTACTATGTGACCTCTTCAAATTGGATGAACTAGGGCAAGAAACAAGTTATTCTATATGTCCAATAGGAAAACTGGAGGATTCTTCCAAACTAGGCATTTGATTTTGAGGGTCATACTCATCATCAATTAAGCCTAAACTTCTTCCTATCTCCTTTTTAATCTTTTTGGCCATAGTTTTTTCTGCTTGGTAGGATTCAATATGACCTAGCATCTTTGCTTTTAGATCATCAAAGACTTTTTTGCAAGGTTTTACATTCCCTTTTGCATGTCCTAAGTGTTGTTTCAACCTATGAATACCCGTCCCCCCCCCACCAACTTCCCTCTAATAATAGTTGCATACCATTTTCCCTTCATCGTTCAATTGACAATGATCCCATGATGGATCTCTCTTCTCTTTGGGAGCCATGGCAATTTTTATACAAATAAAAAAAATTGCAAATAAAACTCTAGGAATTCTTAATTACTAGGAAAAAAACAACAATTGTAAAGAGAAAAAGAGAAGAAGAAGAGTATCCTTGACATACCTTCGCAAGCCTTCCAAATTTAGAGAAGAAGAACAACTCCAACAGTCCAAAACAACTCCTAACAGCGGAAAAACAGCTATATAACAACCCAAAAAATTCTGAAAATGAACCCTTGAATTAGATCCAAACCAGCCTAAGAAATTCTGAAAATAATCCCTTGAAACAACTCGAAATCAACCAAAGAAACTCAACTAAAAAACTCTTCAAATCAACCATTCAACTAGCTCTCCATATCTGCCCAAGAAAATATTCAAAACAACCCTACAAATAGCTCTCCAAAACAACCCAAGAAACTCAATTCAAAAGTTCCAAATAGCTCAAATGAATTGCGTGAGTGAAATGGAGGGGGGGACCTCTTTAAATAGCTTTAGTAGGGCCCTAGGGCTAGGTTTTATGTTTTCACTTTTATTATTTTATTGTTTTCTTCTTATAATTTGAATTTTAGTGGTCCCTAGCTGCAGCCGTATGGAACTGGCCAATTCAGCGGTTAAAGGCCGATTACATACGGAACTGACCATTTTAGTTCAAAACCCTCAATTGAACTAGCATGGTTCTGGAATCGACTGGTTTTTCCAGTTCCATTTTGGTTCTCATAACATTGATATAAATATCTTTCACAAAGGTATGGCACATAACTCGATAGGGTTTTGGGACCACATACATTACAAACATTACAAGGTTGGTCGTGGCCAAAAGTGAAGAATACCACTAATTTCAACATTCCCCCTTAAGCTAAATGGGGGTTGTTACACTTCAAATTCTTTTCAGTGTACCTTACATTTTTTTCACGAGGTGTGACCACTCGGATGTGCCCAAAGTGATGATTTCTTTATATGTGGCCATGATGGGATGAATTGATGTACAAGTGTTGGTTAGAGGTTTCCCAGATCCCCTCAGGTGGATGGTCATGGCATGTCCTTTTAATCCCCATTCTCAAGGTGTTTGGTTTTATTTCTCTGGTCGACTACCCCTTGGAGGTGGCAACTCCCTCTAAAGTCGGGCATTTATGTCCTAGGTAGGTATGCGGGCATTTTGAGGTGGATCTACTAGGATACATGATTTACAGGGCCCTAACTATTCACTTATTCTTTTGCTATGTAAAAGGTGATTGTGCTTTGTAAGGGTTTTAACACCCATGGTTTAGCACACCTTACTCCCTCTTATCGAGGAAAGTGCCCTTCACTACCAATCTTGTCCCTGCAGTGGATATGGTTGCCTACTGGAAAATACTTGGTGAGTATGGTTGTACCCTGATCAATGAAAGTAGTATGACACCGAGTTGCTCAATCTGTGTGATCTATAGATGGAAGTGTCTCTCCACCTATCCAGGATCACCTAGATCTTGGTATCAAACCAAACATCTCCACCTAGGTCTCCCACCAAGGATTTCTACCTCCTGACATCTCGCCAACGGTCACTACTCTTAGCATCTCACCAAGAGTCACTCTCTTGGCATTTCACCAAGAGTCTCCCCCCCTTGGTATCTCACCAAGAGCACCTGGATCTCAACATCTCACCAAGATCCTCAACTTGGCCTCTCGCTAAGTAGCTTCCACCTAAAGTGGATCCAGAACTTGATCTGCCCATCTCTGTAGCCAAGTGAGGCTCAAGCCTCCGTGGTGCCCTGCCGCTCCTCATCAATCTCCGATGCTCTGAAGCCCCCGCACCAACCCTCTGTCTCGACAACTCTGAAACTGAAGCTGTCCCGGGTGGACCAGTCACCCTTGATGATGGTGTCCACGAAACCTGAGTTTGAGCTCCCTCTGAATCACTACTATGAGTCAGTAGGTCCTACTCAACTTTGTCTCCCCACCTGATGCTGGATGGTGTAACAACAGACAAAGTAGTCACGAATGCACACTCTCTCGCAAACTGTTCGTCGAACTCAAGCTCATCTGTTGTCGTTGCTGAAACTTCCTGCAGGTTCTTCTTCTTCTTGGGACACTGTCCTGCATAGTGACCCATCTCCCTACAAGCAAAGCATCTCACTGAGCTCACATTTCTCTTCGGCCCACTGCTGCTCTCTCCTCCCTGTGGTGGGGCTCCAAACTTGGGACCTTGTCGACCTCCTCGGTCGGTCTTCTTCTTGCCCTTTGTCCAAAGAGCAAGATCCTCCTCACCCCGCACTGTCTGCTGCTGATGCTGTTCAGAAGCCTCTGCCACAAGTCTAGTTTCTTCTTGAACAAAGTCATCCCACATCCTCTCCCATGTGGGCATGACCTCCCTAGCAACAATGCCACGAACGAATGGACCCCATGGTTTGGTGAAGCTGTTTAAGGTTGTCCTCACCATAGAATCTGGGTCCACCACCTCTCCAACGGCTCCAAGATCGTCTCTAATCTGGGTGTATCGACCAAGGAAAGAAGTGACTGACTCATCCTGGAGCATGCGAATTTCCCCGAGTCGATCATGAAGAACCATCTTCCGGTTCTCGTTAGAGCTCTCATAAAGCTTGCATAGAGATGCCCACATCTCAAATGCCCAAGCTTTCCCATTCAAGTGGGGAATGATGTGATCTCGCACTAAATTACATATTGTCCTCTTTTCCTTGTTGTTCCTCTTCCCGAACTCTGCTAACAAGATGGGAGTAGTAGCAGGGGGAACATGAACAACTGCTTCAACTATACCCCATAGTTCGAGGTCCTCTAAGATAAAGACGATCTTGGCCTTTCAAGGCGACCAGTTGCTAGCTCCAGCTAGCCTATCCTCCGCACGCATCTGAGATGCTGACATCACTGCCGACTGCACTCACTCTGATGCTACAACTGCAAAGGAACGTTGCCTCACTCCTGTCAACATAGGTGTGAAAAGAGGCAAACGAACACTCACCTCACTCCTAGCAATATAGGTGTGAAAAGAGGTCGTGAAAAATCAGTCTCACTCCTACCACGTAGGTGTGAAAAGAGACTGACGAAATGTCCACCAACTGCTCTACAGCTCTCCACAGAAATTCTGCCAACAAACTGCCACTAAACTCTGTCAATGGCTGTTCACAAAATCTGCCCAAAAGGTGTCTAAAACAGTCCCTCAATATGCTGTCCAAAACTACTAAAAAATCAGCCACCAAGCTCTGATACCATGAAGATTTTCCAGATCCTATCAAGCTGCCAACTAGGTCTGTCTTTGACCTCAAGTTAGCTCTAAGTTTCAACTGTCTAACAATGGTTTGCTGTTGTTTTAGGACAACAAACTGTTCAATAACTTCTTCGCTGATTTGTTACGGTTACATAGATAGGCCAAATGGGTGCTCTAGCATGTAGTTTTGTCACAAGATGTTAGCACATGCATACCATAAGCTATATAACACACCTAGAGATCTATTAGTGCTGAAATAATGTTGTTCTAAACTCTATACATGAAATGAACACAGGTATTTTTGGTCAACATGACCCTGGATAAACCCCCCCCAGGGAAAATCAGTTTGAGATGAATGTATACATATAGTGTGCTTCAAGCATGTAATACAACAAGAAAGATAAATACAAAGCAACATGATACTCTGCAAGCTCAACACAAGCTCTGCAATGGTTCCTTGGGATGTGCGTGTAGAAATTCTGAGGTCCTATGAGGCTGCCATCTAAGGTCTGTCCTTGACCTTAGTATGGCTCTAAGTTTCTACTGTATGGCTGTCTTCTTTTGCTGTTTTAGGACAGCAAACAGTCATCCCACTTTCTGCTCAATGTTTTATAGG
>ML817993.1:34901-45749 GCA_009831015.1 Picea engelmannii
GACCTTTTGGTGGTCAGTCTGTCAGCCCACAAAGCGAACACCAACTTGTTGTGCCATGATTTCTTGTTTTCCTGCAATGTTTTCTTGATAATATTTACCAAGGTTTTGTTTGAAGATTCCACCGGCCCATTCCCCTGAGGGTAGTAGGCTGTGGAATGCCCCAAACCAATGTGATACTGGTTGCAGAAATCTATGAGCTTCTTCGACTGAAAAGCAACTGCATTGTCAGTTATAATCTTTCTAGGACATCCAAAGCGAGACAGAATATTATTTTCAAGAAATTTGATAATAACAGAGTCAGTGGCTTGCCTGCTTGGTACTGCCTTGATCCATTTGGTAAAATAATCGGTGGCGGTGAGAATCCACCTGTGCTGGCCTGACGACGGGGGGTGTATTTATCTAATGAAATCGAGTCCCCATTGCTGGAAAGGGGCCTCAACTGAGATTGGTTTCAGAGGTAGAGGGAGAAGTTTTCTTTTACCTTCAAACAACTGACATTGATGACATCGAGTTACTTTATGATGTACATCAGCGAACAGGGTGAGCCAATAGAATCCAGCTCTGAGTATTTTGTTGGTTGTGACCTTCCAGTTCAAATGGCCACCACATTCTCCTGCATGAAACTCTTGTAACACTTTATCAGCTTCATCTTTTAGTAAACAATTTAACAAAATGCCTGCAGGATCTTTCCAATACAAATTGCCTTCTAGAATACAGAATTTCAAAGCTTTCAACTTCAAAAATCAAGCTTTAGTCTTAGTCAAACCAGGGGGAGCTTGTAAATTTTGTAAAACGAAAATAAGGTCTGCGTACCATGGAGAGTTTAGAAATACCTCTCTCACGTTTGGAGTCGCCATCTCACCCTGTTCATCTACCACATCTAGAAAATTTATGTCAAGAGCATGAAAGTTTGATTCAGCCATTAATTTAGCAAGGCCTTGACCTTTGATTAGTTTTGTGGGCTTGATCTCTATATCGTATTCTAAAATGACAGCAATCCATTTTCCCCTTCTTCCATCAGGGTTGTCCTGTGTCAAGATGTCCTTTACTACCGTATTTGGAACATAAGCTATGGTGTGGGAATGGAGAATGTAGACTCTAAAGTCTTTAATGGCTTTTACCAAGGCAAAGACCTGTTTCTCCATTATCTTATAATTCAGAGAAACGTCCCTTAACGCTTTCCTAAAAAACGCTATGGGTTGTTCATACCCTTCACTATTCTTTTGCAGTAACACCACTGCTATAGTATGTTCGGAAGCGAAAGAAAAGAGATAGAAATCTTTAGTAAAATCGGGACTGATCAAAACTAGGGCTTCTGTGAGTGCTCGTTTGACTTGTTCGAAATACTGTCTGGATTCAGAGTCCCATTTTATTTTTACATCTTTTTTAAGCATGCTTGTAATGTTTCTGAGGAGTTCTACCAGATTGGGAATGAATCTTTGTAGAAAGTTAATTCTTCCGATAAATGACTGTAGTTCTTTGAGGTTTCTTGGGTGTTCTAATTTTTGTATGGCCTCGATTCTGCTGGGGTCTATTTTGATTCCATCTTTGGAGATGATGTGTCCCAACAATTTGCCTTCTTCTAACCCAAAAAGTCTCTTCTTAGGATTTAAAGAAATCCCAAACCTCCTACATTTCTCGAAAACTCGTCTGAGGTGTCTTAGGCGTTCGTCGTCAGATCGGGAAAACATGGTTACATCATCTAAATAGACAACAATAAACTTACTCGATTCTTCCATGAAGGCGATATCCATTTCCCTCTGGAACGTGGCTCCTGCGTTCATCATACCAAACGACATATTCACGTACATGAAAGTGCCCCATGGAGTGGTGAAGGCGGTTTTGTCTTGGTCCTCCGGGTGAACTAAGACCTGATTGTAACCTGAGAATCCGTCCAGCAGAGAAATTTGCCTGGACCCGACCACCCTTTGCAGGATATGGTCCATTTTCGGCAAGGGGTAATTATCCTTCAGGGAGACCTTATTCAGATTTCGGAAATCTATGCAGAGTCTAATTTCCCTGGTTTTCTTACGTGTAGGGACCAAATTAGAGACCCACTTGGAAAAACGCAACGGAACTATGATCTTGGCATCGTACATTTTCTTGATTTCCTTTTCTATCAGAGAGAGCAACTTGGGATTTATCCTCCTAAGTTTCTGCCTAAACGGCTTCTGGTCTTCTTTTATTGGAATCCTGTGTTGTATGATACTGGTATCATAGGATTTCAAATCTTCATAGCCCCATGCAAAGACATCCGAATATTCTTTGAACAACTCAATGTATTTGAGTTTTTGCTCTGGGGGTAATGATTTAGACAGTTTGACCATCCTAGGTTTCTCTTCAGTCCCTATATTGCAGTCTTCAACCTCTTGTCCATGGGCTTCGATTTTTGGTTTTTTGGCTACGTCGTTAAAGTCAAACAAGTCCTCTAAAGGAACAAGACCTCTAGGAAAAACATTGTTTTTCAACTGTAAAACCTCAGTGTCCATTTCGTCATCGCCTAATTCTCCTGAATCTACTGTATTTACACTATCAAATTAAAAATCAAGACTATTTACATTTTCATCTTCGTTCTCTAAATCTATATTTGTACATTCAAAATCGTTTTTGCACTGCAGAAAGTCTTCGATCTGATCGTCATTACCAAACACTTGCCAATAGCTGATATTGTCGGGAACGGTTGGTCTGCATTTTACCTCAACAGTGTATGGGTGAGTCGAGAGGAAAGGAATCTTACAGGTGGCTGCTGACGTGGCCAATCCGTCTGCTAGAATGTTTTGTCCCCTCGGCATTACCTGCAAGTCAACTTCAGTAAAACATCTCAAGGCATCAAGAACAACATTCCTATAAGCTCTAAGACATGGATGTTTCACAGCGTACTCACCTTTGATTTGCTTGATTATCAATTCAGAGTCACTTCTTACCATTATCTGTTTGGCACCAACTTTTTTCAAAGCTTCAAACCGAGCATCAAGGCTTCATACTCAGCAATATTGTTAGTACATTGGAAATTTAATTTGTAAGAATGGTTTTCTGAATACCTGTTTCTGTGATTATGCAGCCAGACTCCTGCTCCAGCTCCTTCTTTACTCACGGCTCCATCAAAATCCATGCTCCAAAAATCAGCGGGTAACTCTTTAGTTATCTCATTCTTCATCCTTTCTACCTCAATGATTTCTTGACCTTCATCTTGACTAGATGTGTCTTCCATCAGCCGAGTATCTTTCTCTTCCGTGTCACCATCATTGTACAAGATGAACGAATCTAAATCGGAATGTGCAGAGTACAGGGGATAGTTGTGCGGATTTTCTTGGCTGCTGACCATGTATTTCATCAATGTTTCTCTGTATAGCCTTATTTGTTGCCCGAAAACTGGGATAGTGGCATAAGACATGTCTAGTTGTAAGGTTCCTTTCAACTTAGCCCCCCAAGATCGGGATAGCAACATTCCATACTTTGGCGGGATGTCAACAACTACCACATCCATTACCATGCTCTTCGCTGGAATCTGAACCAAGGTGATGCATAGGTCCTTAATCAAACCAATACATCTAACTTTATTTGAGTCGAATGAGTGTAAATCCTTGTAAGGTCTGGTGACCTCCATTCCTAGTTTCTCCATTACTGCTTTGGGCATCAGGTTGTGGGAAGCACCCGAGTCCAGCATGGCGTTATGTAAGATCAAGTCGTGTATGTTTAGACTGATGTAAAAAGGCGCGACCTCACCAGTATCATCTCGACCATCTACTTCAGGTCTGAAAAGAAACTCGGGTTGATCATCAGTAAGGTTCACAGTGTCTGAATGATTTACTGATCCAATGGTTAAGGCCTTCGTGCCTATGTCAGGTTCAATGGCCAGTGCTTTAATCACCTGTGAATGATAACCATTTATGTTCATCAAATCTGTAAGTGGGATGGGAATTTTTACTTTGGCCAATTCCCCCTCGAGACTGAAAGGTGTATGGGCTTTGCCCTGGCTCATAAATTCTGGTTTGTCCACTATATTCTTATGCTCAGACGTACTCAGAGTATTAATAGGTGAAACCTCGAGCTGTGACGGCCTTTTCAGAATGGTAAGGTTTGTCTTCATGGGAGTGTCAGCATTACTCTTCTCAGGAATCTTCTTAGTAGTACTCTTCTCGGGAGTCTTCTCGGTAGATGACTCAGAGGTCTCCTTGGTTTCGACCACCTTCTTTGTTTCAGTAGTCTTTTTTGGGGAATTTCCTTCTATCTTTTTACTCCGCAGATTGTACTGTTGGTGTACTTCCAAAATAGCATTTTCGAAGGCCTGTTGTTCTACATCTTCATCTTCTTCACTTACTTTTGTTTGATTGAGAAGAAAGAGTTCTTGCTCTTCTTGAGTAAGGAAAATAGCTTCGTTGTCGTGAATGCCCATGAGATTGATGTGAGTGTCCTCCAATTCATTAATCACTTCCTCCCCTTCATCAACATAGTTTTCTTGTAGAGGAGGTATGATATACTGATCTGGACCCCTCTGCTCTCTTTGATCCCTAGGATCTCTCTGTCTGATTTGAGGAGGGTTTCTTCTAAAGTTGGGGTTCCGAACCTGAGGAGCTGGTGGGTTTTCTCTCGGAGGATTTCTGTCTGACACCGTAAGTCTTTCCATTATTATCTCCACTACTCTGGTCAAAGAATCCAATTTGGAATCTAAGGTCGACGTGGACGGTTCTTCTTTAATTGTGACTCTCCTCTCTGATCTCTGACGTGCCCTTTTTGCCAACAAATTGGCCTCCACGCTTATAGCACTTTTCTGCATGTCTTCCAAGGTGGTAGAATTTCTTTCCCTTAGTTGGTATGACATGTCAGCGTCAAAACCATCGGGGAATTTTATTAATGCCAAACCCTGTGGAGGTTTGATTTCCGCTGGGATTGTGTTGTACAAGTTATTGAAACGAGTGCAGTAATCTTACACGGTCTCACCTTGATTCCTTTTAATACTTTCATATTCTGACAATATTTGGAGAGGGTTTTTCTTTACCTCCCATCTGTCTAGAAAACTTCTTTGGAATGCGGTAAGGTCAAGGACTGAGGCGGCACGCAATCCTTTGTACCATTTTTTAGCGTCACCTGTCAAACTTTGAGCAAACAATCTCATTTGAACGTCAACTTCATCTACTTCATGCAGATCAAAATAATCGTTCATTTTATCTACGTGTTGTTGTGCACTCAAAGATTCTGTTGTGTCAAATTGCGGAAGTCTAGTTTGATAGTCTTGGGGCATGGCATGTAGAGGTGGAATCAACACCAAGGGAGCATATCGAGCTGCCATGATGGGTGGAGGAGGTGGGACGACAACCTGGATGATCGGCGAGGTAGCGAATGAAGACGAGGACGAGGAGGGACTGGATAGTACTGAGGAAGTGATTTGGGGTTTAGTTGTGAGAGACAGAACTTCAGGGGTTCGGGGTTACAAAACAGTTGGGTCCAAGATGATTCCAGTCACAAAGCTATCAGATCGTGTTCTAACCAGGCTTTGCTGTGGAAAGATGTCAAGGTCAGGTTTTTGAAAGGTAACAGGTTTCCCTGAAAAGGAAAGGGATTTATGAAGGGAAATATGACTGACCGAACCTTCAGCTAAGGTCTTTTTCCTGAGCAACTGTTCAGGGTTATCTGTCACTATTGCAGTTTTTGGGTCGGGATGAGATCGCGTGTGAACTTTCTTGGGAGCCAGAACTCTTTTTGGTTTTTATATATATAGTTTTTAGTTTTATGTTTTGTGAGTCCGAAAATAATATGTACAAAGTCTAATCAACCTCTAAACATTACTTTCTTCTCAAATTTGAACTTTCTTTTTAGGGAAAAGAAGACGTGAAATTATAAATTTTATGTTCTGTTCCCCAGCGGAGTCGCCATTATGTTAGCACTTGGTAAATTTCCTAGAGGTTGAAACAGAAGAAATCTACAAAGGTAACTTTATCCAACCACTTTTGAAGCTGGGATCTAGCCCTTCCAACTTCAGAGAGGGATCTCTCTATATGATTTAGCTATGTTTCAATTTTAGATATTAGGTTAGGTAAAGAAATAGGTCGTTTTGTTGTAAGAGTGTTTTTTGAATTGGTTGAGACAGTCTACACATCCATTGGGCTATGGGGTCTGTGTTTAATTAAATATGAAATACAACCAGAAACGTGAAGGAAGACTTCCACCGGGCGAGATAATATACTCACTGGATCTTTTAGTAGCTTAAATGATGGACAGAAGAAAATATGAGAAAGATAAATTCAACTAAGAAGCAGTTAAGAATTTCTTAATTGAAGACACCAGAATATAAACACTAAAATATTTCGAGTCAGAAACAAGGTATCCAAGATAAATCTTGCAACATACGTTACTCTTAAAGATTAGTTTCAGAAAAAAATGTGATCACAAAGCAAGAATAACATCCAACTTAGAGAATAAACATCACCAGTGAATACACGCAAGAATCCTGTAAAAGTGCCTCCTTTTTATTAATGGAAGATCTCTTCAAAAATGGTACAGTATGATAGCGTTAGGGTGTGAAGATCAACAACCCCCAATACTTCGAAAGGTGAAGTATTTATAACTCAAATTACAACCGTTTCTGTCATAACTGATCAGGACGTGCTAATTCTATTTTTAGCCTAACTAATTTAACAAATCAAACTGCTTGATGACTTGGTGCAACTGCACGCGGATTTTTGGGTAGACCGTTGATGAAGCCTTCGCATGACCTCATCTGAATGGACAGGTGACTGGACCTGGACAACTCATCTTCTAATCGAGCAGATCACAGAGTTCCTCCCATCTGAGATGACTAGACACAGTGACTTTGAGCAGTCTCCGATACACTTCGTCCATTTCCGTATACTTAGCGAATGTGGGCTTAGTGAGGAATATGTATCGAATCTCGTGTTGGATACTGATGTCCAACTGAAGGGCATCCAGGAATGCTTTGCCAATAATTCTCCCTTGTATACCAACAAATTTTGAACTGTCCTTAGACACTTCAACTAATCTCTTTTTGTAATCTGGAAGTGTCATCAGTTTATCATTAATAACCTTTAGACTAGGTAGGCCCTTCTTCTGGAGCGCTTCAATCTTGCTGAAGAATCTCTGTACCCCTAGGTCCATGGTCTGAACCTTTTCTTCCAATTGCAGCATTAATCCTCTCTTGTTCAAAACTCTTTTGACCTCAAGGATGGTCTCTGTTTTGTCTTCTATCTTCATCTCTTCTAGATCTTCTCTGGTCTTAGAATTGAGGAATTTGATGATATCATTTGCCTGAGTTGGTCTATCTCCCAATTCTACTATGATCTTCTCAATGGCCTGTTGGCTCCTCTGGACCAACTCATTCTGCTCAAACATGATTTGGATCATGGGCCATATCTCATTTATGGACTTTGTGATGTCTGTCCACACATTCTCTTTGACCTCAGCCAAAGTCTTCCCTGCCACTGTTTTCCTTTGGAGCTGTTGTAGCTCTGTCTTGAGTTGCTCAGTTACCTGCTTTTCCTTGGAGAGACTAGTCTGGAAGGAAGTTTTGAGTTCCTGGAGGTTCTCAACTTCCTTTTTAAGCCTGTTGATCTCTGTCTCCTGCAGGTTCATCTTTTCCATGAATTTGGCCAGGTTGGTTGTCTTCTCTTGAGATGTCACTGGGATTGCGGACGAGACTGCTGTCACTGCTATTGTGCTTGCTACTGAAATCGGAATGGAACTCAATGGAATGACTTCCATTGGCTTCATCTGCTCTTTATCTTTCAATAATCTCTCCATCTCGGCTTCCATTTCTTTGGGCTGTACATTCTGCTCCATGAGCAGCTTGAGCATTTCGTCCTTCTCACCTTCTTTCTTTGCTATCTCCCTCGCCTGCGAGTCCTCTATAGGCGAGAGCTTCAATTGTTTCCTCAAGGAGGCGATGTTTGCATTATTTTTCTTTATCATCTCCTCTGCAGCTTTGACGTTCGAAGGATCATAGCCGATCTTGAGGACCAACGCCTCCAAAGTCTTGATTCTATTGTCCTTTGCAAAGGACGATATCTTCTCCAGCTTGAGCTGCATTTGAGCATTGTTGAGCGACACCTGCAATTTGGCTGCAGAAGCAGAAGCATGTGCCAATGTATGGAATACCATCTCCTCTGTCTACTTGTGCAGATCCATCTAATCTGTTGGGTGCACGTCCTTCGTCTGGAATTCGAAGGTGGCCCTCTTGTAATCTGAAATCACCTTGGGGTCTGGTACCTGTGCCTGGAGGAAGGCCATGTGCATCCTACTCTTTTCTGTGTCAAATGCAGACAATAGCCTATGCTGCGTATTCGACGTCTGCTTTCGAAACTGAGGGTAAGTACTGCTGGTAAGGGTCTGATTCTTTTTCTTAATCAGCTCGTACTTCTTGAAAATGCTCAATTTGGGCCCAGTCTTGCCTGGCTGAGTATCCAATGGGAAATCTGAGGATTTCTTTGGCACTGCTGGGGTGATGTCCTTATATAGGCTCGAGCCAAAAGGTGGAATGATAGACTTGACCACTGTGGTAGGTGGGGCTTCTTTCTCCCCCGTAGGACCGGGAACTGTGGTTGTCTTGGGCCTCTTAGTGTGCAACTAGAACTATTCAGATGATACCTCCATGACAGGTAGAGATTACTCTTGTTGAGGCCTTTTTTCCTTAGGGACCTAAGGCATGGTAGTTGGTGGAACACTGGTAGGGGGAACTTGCTGTTCCACTTCGACCAAGGTGTCAGGCACCCACACTGTCTGATTGGCGATCTTTTTAATCTTAGGTTTGGACTCATGAACGTATGGGATGTTTTTGTTCTTCACCCACATTTCTGAGATGATCCCGCAAGGATCATAATGCCATGGGAAACTTGAGAAAAAGTTCATCTCTCTCAGCATCTGGTCCGCTTCTTCTCCGGCGCCACGACTGTTGCAGATGAAAGAGCCAATCTTCCCCTTGATTCTAAGATGCTGCTTTTTCTTCAAGGATACAAAATGGATGTCATCTGAATTCATGATCTGTCTTATATACTCTAACGCAAAGATTCTTACCGGCACATACTTGGGTAGCTTGTAAGGTGCCAACTCGCACCCGAATATTCTGATCTCAGTGTGGTTTTGATACAGGTACCAATCCCCGGTCTTTGTGTTGTCCGAGAGATGCAGGATTCTCTGGACTTCGTCGTTTATTCGAGGCTCGGGCCTGCCGCTCAACATGCTTACCACAGGGTGGTAGAAAAGGTCGATGAACGCCTTGAAGCTATACTCTGTGGAGTTATGCTTCAACAAAGAGGTCCATGCTGTCACTGGCTGAGGCCTTCCATCTGTGTCCATCTTCTGCATGGAAAATGAAAAATTATCCGCCTAGAAAAAGATGAACAAGTAGGCTAATATTGATGAATATCTGAACATGCCCTCCATGCCGAAATTCACGAACTGTTCATGAATATTGTCGGCCAAGAAGGTGCTGAAATCAAACTGGGTGGTGGGCTTTTCATCAGTGGAGAAAATGGATAGAAAACCCAGTATAGGCTCATCTACCCACTGGTCGAAATAGTACCCTAACAGAGCACAAAGGGAGGAAATGACCTAGTTTCCCTTGGTGGAGAACATGGATGACGGGTAAGGGGGATTTGTGGAAGGGAATTGAGAGGAGGTGGGAAGGAAAAGCTCAAATATTTTAGCTCTCTGGGGAATAGTCATCTTCTGATACAACTCTGTAAGGATTTCCAGGTTGAAAGGAGACGCAGAGTCGGCATGGGGAATTTGCATCATCTGGTCTATGTCTTCGGGAGTGATGAGGAACAAGGTGTCTCCAGATGAGGAGATGACGACTCTTTGTTCAGGAATATAGTGAGCTTGGCATTTAAGTGTGAACTCGGGAAAATGGTGGATCTGGGGAAAAAGGTAAAGGGGTAAATTGGATTCCCAGAGTCCAATTTCATCGCTTTGGTCCAGAAAAACCTCCCTGAGCCATGAATGAAGGTCTGAAAAATCGAAGTCGCATTTGGTATACGATCAATCTGTCTTTGTTGACCAGTGGGATTTTGTCCAGGTCGACAGGAGGTGGAAGAAAAGGATTCTCCTCTCCTTCTGCTTGTCTTTGCTTTGGCGCCATCTCTGCAACAGTACCTGCAATAAACACGAAGTTAGTGGGGTCGACTGACTGTGGATGAAGGTGACAGGATGTAATGGAGGAGCAAGCTATGAGTTTCTCTGGTGCGACGAGTGAACCGCGAAAATGGGGAAAACGGTAATTTTATTTAAAAATGGGGTCGGTGGGTGCAGGAGACAGGTTAGCTGGATAACGGATAGGTTATCCAGTAATAAATGGACAATGGGCCACTTGGGGGTGAGATGGCAGGTGACGGTGGACGAAACATACGGACGGGTGACGTGGCGACTAGGGGTTGGAGGTAAAAGTCGCAATAAGGGGCTTGCCATGAGTGAAAAGGGGTAGGGGGCTGACAACAGTTATGAGATGGGACATAAATCGGGAACAAGTGGAACAAGTGGAAGATGACATCCACAAGTGACGGGGGTTGTCAGATAGAAGATGCTGAAGGTACTTCGGGACCAATAGATTTATGCCACCTATGACAAGGGGCCTGCCAGAGGGAGATAAACATTCCGGACCCCCCCCCCCTTCGGTTAAAAGCAGATCATCTGGGGGGTCCGAAAACCAGTTTAGACCGTTGATCTGCATGCCTGTTTCTTGACCGCAGATCTTAGCACGCCCTTTATTACTCATTCTGGACCCCCCCCCTCCATTAAAGGCAGAACAGATGGGGGGGTCCGGAATCCAATCTGGACCTTTGATTTAAGCGCTCGTCCCTGGGACATCCAAACGTGTGCAATTCTTATTACCGATTCCGG
>ML817993.1:50537-74445 GCA_009831015.1 Picea engelmannii
GTTCATTTGGGTGATGATGCACCATGCAAAATTGTTGGAATGGGAAAGGTAAAAATAAAGCAAAGCAATGGAAATCAATGGTTTTTGAAAGAGGTAAGACATGTTCCAGATCTAAGGAAAAATATAATTTCAACAGGACAGTTGGCAAGTGAAGGTTGTATATCCATATTTACAGATAAGGTGTGGAAGGTCACCAAAGGACCATTGGTGATAACAAAAGGAGAGAAGGTAGGTACATTGTATTTATGTATTGGTAATACTAAATCTTCTATCTCTTTAGCTTCTACATAAGTGGATATAACACTGTGGCATCATATGCTTGGAAACATGAGTGAGAAGGGGATGCGTATACTTCACAAAATAAATTTGTTTTTAGATATTAAACAAATTGATTTGGACTTCTGTGAGCATTGTGTTTATGGAAAACAAAAGAGAGTCAGATTTCTTAGAGTCGGAAAAGAAAATAAGAGTGAAAGGTTAGATATTGGAATACATATGTCTGGGGACCAACTCATGTATCATCTCTTGGTGGCTCTCGTTATTATGTTACTTTTATTGATGATGCAACTAAAAAAACTTGGCTTTATTGCATTCGAAAAAAATCTGATGTTTTTGATACTTTTAAGAAATGGAAAGCTTTGGTTGAGAATGAGACATGAAAAAAGTTGAAGTGTCTCAGATCATATAATGGAGGTGAATATTGCAGCAAGGAGTTTTATGATTACTGCTCATACCACGGGATTCATAGAGAGAAGATAGTTCCAATAACACCACAAGAAAATGGTGTGTCAGAAAGGATGAATAGGACAATCATGGAGCGTGCAAGGAGTATGAGTTGCACGCTGGTTTGCCATTACAGTTCTGGGCAGATGCTATAGATACTTTTGTTTACTTAATAAACAGAGGACCTTCAATCTCTTTGGATGGTAGAATTACAGAGGAGGCATGGACAGGAAAAAAGGTAAACTATTCTTTTTTGAAGATTTTCGGTTGTGAAGCTTTTGTCCATATTGATAAAGAAAAAGAACAAAGCTTGAAGCAATATCCAAGAAGTGTACATTTATTGGAAACAATGTTAATGATTTTGGTTATCCCTTATGGGATTATAAAAATAACAAAATAATTAGGAGTAGAGATGTCATATTCAATGAGAAGGTCATGTACAAAGATCAGTTGCAAGGAAAGAAACAGGAAAAAGAAAAACCAGAATACACAGTGCTTGATGAGATCACTGAAAAAGAAATTCTAGAGGAACCAGAAAATCAAAATGTACAACAATAGGAAAAACATGTACCTCAAACTCCTGCAAGTGTTGTTAGAAGATCTACTAGGCTAAGTATACCCCCTGAACGATAATCTCCTTCATTGTATTATTTATTGTTGACTGATTCTGGTGAACCAGAATGTTATGAAGAGGCAATGCAGGTAGACAACAAAAAGAAGTGGGAGCAAGGCATGAAGGAGGAAATGGATTCCTTGGTAAATAACCAAAATTGAGACTTGGTTCAGTTGCCTACAGGAAAAAGGGCATTGCAGAATAAATGGGTTTACAAGTTGAAAGAAGAAGATGGAGGAATAAAGCGATACAAGGCTAGACTTGTTGTAAAGGGGTTCGAAGAAAATAAAGGTATAGATTTTGATCAAATATTTTCTCATGTTGTTAAAATGACTTCAATTAGGACTATTTTGAGTCTTGTGGCAATAAAAGATTTGCATCTTGAACAGATAGATGTAAAAACAACTTTTCTCCAAGGGGATTTGGAGGAAGAGATTTATATGCAGTAGCCATAGGGGTATGAGGTCAAAGAGAAGGATAATTTGGTATGCAGGTTGAATAAGAGCTTGTATGGCCTAAAGCAGGCTCCAAGGCAGTGGCATTTGAATTTTGACAGGTTTATGATAGAACATGGTAATAGTAGATGTCATTTTGATCACTGTGTTTATTTTAAAAAGCTAGAAAATGGAAGCTATATTATCTTGCTATTGTATGTAGATGACATGCTTGTTGCAAGGTCTAATATGCAGGTTATCAATGTGCTCAAGAAGAAATTAGCTAATTCATTTGCGATGAAGGATTTGGGTGCTACAAAGAAAATCCTTGGTATGAGAATAACAAGAGATAGGAAAAATCACAAATTGACATTGTCTCAGGGTGAGTACATAGAGAAGGTGTTGGAGAGGTTTAGAATGCAGAATTCAAAACCATTTAGTACACCTTTGGCCATCCATTTCAAATTAACTAAGGAAATGTGTCCCAAGACACAGGAGGAGATAGAATACATGTCTAGGGTCCCTTATTCATCAGCAGTTGGTAGCCTGATGTATGTGATGGTTTGTACAAGACCAGACATTGCACATGCAGTGGGAGTTGTGATCAGGTATATGAACAATCCAGGTAAAGAACATTGGGAGGGAGTAAAGTGGATTCTCAGTATTTGAGAGGTACTGCTACTCATGAATTATGTTTTGGAGGTTCATACATTTTTCTACAGGGACATGTTGATTCAAATATGGCAGGTGATAAAGATAGCAGGAGGAGCACCACAGGGTATGTTTTTACTATAGGTGGAACAACAGTAATTTAGATTTCGAAACTACAAAAGGTTGTTTCACTTTCAACAATAGAAGAAGAGTATGTTGCTGCTACAGAGGCTAGTAAAGAAATGATTTGGCTACAGAGGTTTATGGAGGATTTGGGAAAGAAGAAGGAGAATAGTAGGTTGTACTGTGACAGTGAGAGTGTCATTCATATTGCAAAGAACTCAGCCTTACATTCAAATACTAATCATATACAATTGAGGTACCATTTCATACGGTCTGTCTTGGAAGATGGACATTTGAAGTTGGAAAAGATACACACTAGCCAGAATCCTGCAAACATGTTAACAAAGACAGTAACCAGGGAGAAACTGAGTTCTTTCTTAGTTTCAGTTGGTATTCAAGCATGAAGGTGAATATGAGAAATTTTCCAGGTCCAAGAAGGTTCATAGTTCAACAGATACAACAACAGTGGAGTTGTTGAGATCGGTCTCCAAGTGGGAGATTTTTGGTTGTGGAGCCTGATTATCTTCCAGATTCAGAGGTCTTTGTTTTCAGCCATGTTTATACCCCATGAAAACTTTACACCCCAGAATAATGTACACTCTTCCATGCAACAGAGTGCACAGGGGGGTTACCCCCTCTGTGGGGTCCGGGGGAAAGTGGGGGTTCGGGGGCGAAGCCCCCGAAATAAAAATTGCCTTGTAAATGTATATCGTAATTTCATTGTAAATCTGGACCGTTCATTATAAGGTCGCAGATCTAACGGTAGAAATTATGTTAGGGTTTTTTTCCCTAGAAGGCAACCCTTTGTTATGAGGGAAATGTTTTGCGGCTAGGTATGATAGTGAATATTGTATTTTGAGATAGGAGATTGTGAGAGAACGAAGAGGAATTTACAACGAGTTCGTTGTAGGTTGTATCCCTTCATTTGCTGGATAATAATAAAGGAAGGACCAGGAAATTTCTCTGGTAGACGTAGCCCACACTGGGTGAACCATGTATATCTATGTCTCTATTGTATCCTGTATCTTATGTGTTTTATTTCTGCATTTGTTTTATTTTATTGCTCCACGATCCTGTTTTTTCCAACACAGTTTAGCGTTAGGCCACATGGAGCGCGCGAGGTGACCAGGAGCCTGAGGAAAAGGGATTGTGACTTGAATTTTTCCTATTTCTTGGTTTTGTACTTCATAATTAATATTTTTATGGATTATTAGCCAGTTTTGGGAGATTTAATCCATTTTTGGAGGATCTTGGGCCCTTTTTGAGGCAAGATATTGGGGAGAAGTTGGGAGGTGGTTACCAAATTCAGGCCTATATAAACAGATACTCTTGAAGCCATGGGGGGGATTCATAACAGGAAAATGATGTTGAATTTTTGAGGCAAAGCCAATTTTATCCAGGGAAGTTATTGAGGAGCGCACCTTAGTGGGCCATTTCTGGGATCTTCGTTCATCCAATTTCAGTGCCGTCAGTTTTGTTGGGTTCTTGAGATCTGGTAGAACGAAATAAAATCAATTTTGTAATCGATTGAAACTTTTATGATGTACATTTAAATCTTTGAACAAAAATAAGAAAGCCTTACCCATTGAGACAAAGGCCCGGAGACGTAGGTGAGATTACCAAAATCCGTTATCACTATGGTGTTTATGGTTTTGTTGTTCTTCATGCTTATTTCCAAATATGTATATTTCTTAATGGTTGCTATGTTTCCTCTTTAATCCTTCCTCTTTCATTCATTTCCTAAATGGTAATTTAACTCATGCAAATTAACTCAATCATTGTCATTTAAAAGATCTTTTCGGATCACCAACTGACAAAGATGGAAATCAAAGAATGTGTACCAGAAATCATGTTTGTCATTGTAGGGCCGATATGGATTTAGAACCATTATATTGTAATTGATACCATTAATGACGACTTATGTATAGAGTCCTGATGAAATTAAGAAATAGTTTGTCCAAATCAGACTAGAATTCCACCCTAAGATCAACCTCCGAGACAAGCCAATGACATCTAAAGCCAAAAAATTGCAATCCTTCAAAAATGAATTTAACCTAGTGATTATGGACACCTTTGAACCATAGTTTCCTAAAATAGGACCACATCGGAATTTTTCTTTCTGATCCGGATTTATGAGCGAAACCAAAGGAATAATAGACTAAATACAATAACAAAGAGTTACGGAGAACAACAACAAATATCTAGTGAACAATAAATTTTATTGAATAAATAAAAATAGGCTAAAACTGTAAAATTGTAGAACTGAAAACAACTTGCTCAAATAGTGGTAGCTATCTCTAAGAAGAGATGTGGCTGCTACACACATCTGTATGAGTAGAATGATTACAATGAGGCTCCAAATTCCTTGCTAACATTACTCATGAATTCCAAAACCATATACGTCCAAAAACCTAATCCTAGGAGATGAAATGCCAAAAGTTATGTGGGCCCCTATGGGTAAGTTGGTACCTCAACTTCCCGGGGTCGTAACTTTTTCATACGACCTCTGTTTTAGGTGCGTGATATCTCGTTGGAAAGGTATTCTCAAAGAATACACATTGTGCCATGAAACTCTGACTCTGTCTACAATTTGACTATGGAAAGCCAAAAAAACATTATTTAGGGTCCCAAAACAGCTTTGGAAGTACAAAAAGATGTGATGACATGAAAAAATCCAAAATAAGCTAGTTGGATTAAGTGGGTGGCCACCAGTCTCCACCTAGAATATGTGTAGGGATTCAGACATCCTCGAAAGTGTAGAAACCACAATTACAAATAAGTACAAAAGAACGTGTTGAACTAAAAAATGTTAAGAGGAGCGAGTTGGAATAGGTGGGTGGCCACCAATACCATGGATCAGTCCTCCCCCCTTAGGAAGAAATGGCCTCCATTGCGTTAAGTTCCGCCATCAGGTGAGGACAATTCTGCTGAATTTGGCCTCAGGTGAGCCACTTTCCTTGGTGTAGGAGTTTCCCTTCCTTGACAACCCAATAAAGTTGGATCCTCTGCTGACGAGTTCCCTTGACCTGTGTGTCCACTATCTGAATAGTGGATGCATGTTCCATGCAGTCAGGGTTGAGCTCTATTGGTGTCAACTATTCTGCGATATCTAAGGTGTTCAATAATAGTGGAAAATATGGCCGAAGGAGGTCCACATTGAACACTGGGTGCAAGCCAAGGAAGGGTGGAGTGTTGAGTTCAAAATAATTGCTACCCATAGCCTTGGTGATATTGTAAGGCCCATAGTGAAGTGGGTGGAGCTTCTGATGGGGACCTGTAAGGCGCTCTTTCTGCAAATGTAACCAGACCTTGTCTCCCACCTGAAACTAGTGAGGTACTTAGTGTTGATCATGGCACTACTTGTACTTAGCATTGGATTTCTGCAAAATCTCATGGACCTGTTGGTAGATGTGTTGAATCTACTCAATGAATCTGGTGGCTTTGTTGGCCTCAATGTGAACATGAGAAGATTCTTCCTATGTGGTTGCAAGAGGTAGTGCAACATCAATGACACCCAAGGGTTGGAATCCTAGCCCCACCTAAAATGGGCTATGACTGGTGGAGCTATTGAGAGCCCTATTGTAGTTGTGTTGAACATATGGAAGAATCTCATCTCATGTACGTGGATGCTTAGAGTTGTACATGCACAGGATATGTACAATCATCTGATATATGAACTTTGTTTGGTCATAGGATTGGGGGTGGAAAGTAGTGGATTTAGTGAGCTTGGTGTCCAACAGTGACCAGAGACTCGACCAAAATGTGCTGAGGTAACTGTTGTCCTTATCTGAGGTGATGGTTTGTGGTATCCCAAAATGGATCCACACCCATTCAAAGAAGAGATGGGTAGTATCTTCCACTGTGATGTTCTTCTTGCAGGCTATGATAATAGCCATCTTGGAAAACTAATCAACCACCACAAATACACAATCATTTCCTTTCTTGGTGGATGGAAGGCCAGACATGTAATCCATCGAGATGGATTCTCAAGACATCTCAGGAGTAGGAAGAGGGGTGTATAATCCTTTCTTCTTGATGGATGACTTGGCAATGGCACATGCAGTGCAATATATGATATACTTGCTGATGTCTTGTCAAAGTTTTGTCTAATAAAAATGTTTATGTAGAACGACTGCAAAATTTTCCACGCAAAAATGTCCCGCCATCCTACTGTAGTGAGCCTCCCAAATAAACGTTTCATTCTCTCTCGTGGGAACACAGAGGTGGAATATATGGCATAACAATCCATCTTGGAAGTGAAAATAAGCTACATTCTCTCCGGTACCCAAGAGTTGATAGGTGATGGTGAAGTCAACGTCATGTTGATAAAGTTGGGGCCACTCAGATGCCTCATGCCCACAAGAATGGAGCACTATGGTGAGTGAAAAAACGGGAGGGCGACTGAGGCAGTCAACGACACAATTTGTGATCCTTGTCTTATACTTGATGTTTAGATGTAACTGTTGTAGGTATGTGGACCACTTTTGATGGCGGTCGTTATGCAACTTCCCCTGTGTTTGTATGAACTGCAGATTCTTGTGATCAGTGTGGATGATTGTCTCCTTTATCATAATGTAATGATTCAATTGATGAAAATATTTCACAATGGAACACATTTCTTTTTCATAGGTGGGGTATTTCAGGACAATATCTGAGAGTGTCTCACTATGGTATGCTACTAGATGACCATGCTGAGTGAGGAATGCACCTAGAACATAGTGAGAGGCATCAGTCTCAATATCAAACAATTATTTCATATCAATTATGGAGAGTACTGGAGATGAGCACAAGTGATGCTTCAGATCATCAAATTATTTCTGTTGTGCCTTCCCCCATGCGAACTTTTCCTTTCCACCACCCTTGGTTACTTGGCCAAGGGCCCATGCAATATGGGAGAATCCCAACACGAACCTTCGGTAGAAGTTGGCAAGTCCCAAGAAGCTCTGAAGCTCGATTAGTGTGGTCAGGGCTGGCCATTCATGAATGACTTATATATTAGCTGGATCCACATGTACCCCATGCTTATCAACAATGTAGCCCAAGTATTGGACACTATTCATGCCAAAGGAGAATTTTTCCAAGTTGGCATATAGCTTGTGCTTCCGCAGAGTGCCCAAAACCTGTTGAATATGATGCATGTGCTCCTCCCAAGTTCTACTGAAGATGAGGATGTCATCCAGATACAACACCACAAAACAGTTGGTGAAGGGTCTCAATACATCATCCATCAATCTCATGAAAGTTGTTGGACCTGCATTTATTGAGCCAAAGGGCATGACCAACCATTCAAATAGACCTTATTTATATTTGAAATTTGTCTTCCATACATTAGTCGGTTCGATGGGAACCTGGTGGTAGCCATACTTTAGGTCAATCTTGCTGAAGAACTTTCCCCCCTTGAGGTTGTCAATAAGGTCATAAATCCAGGGAATTGGGTACCAGTTCCTAACTGTGATTTTGTTTAATTCTCTCTAATCAGTGTAGAGCCACCAGGTCCCGTCTTTTTTATGCATCGACACAGTTGGGCTTCCACAAGGGGAGGAGTTGGGTCAGATGTGCCCCTTTTGAAGAAACTCTTGGATCTGGCACTTGATTTCATCATTTTCCATCAGTGAGTGATGATAGACTGGTCCATTAGGCAATGGTGCACCCAAGGTGAGATCAATTGGATGCTTGACTTGGCAATGCGTCAGTACCTCGGTGGGTGAGGAGAATATGTCTCTATACTCTTCCATGATCTTTTCCACTCGCTTCTACTACAAAGAGAGGCTCTATGTATAGGTCACGAATGTGGCAGCGACCTTGTGCTTACTACGAGAACGGATCACAAAGAAGATGAACTTCCTGGTCTGTGAAATGACCTCACGTAATGCTTAGCAAAGACTAAAGAAATAACGGTAGGCAACGCTACCTCTGGTATCCCATACAATTGTCTACCCAAAGTAATAATAAAACGGTGGGGTCTAGACTCATACACAATATGTCGCTTCCACAAATATGGCTGGCCTAAAAGAACATCACAAATTTCAAGGGGATAAATATCACACAATACCTCATCTTTGAAGGGTTTAATGTTGTAGGGAAGATGAAAATGTTGGATGTCGCGAAGATCTTTTCCTCGATGAAGCCAACCAATGGTGTAAGGCTGCAGGTGCGATGTTATCGGCAGGTCCAACTACTTGACGAAATCTGTTGAAATCAGGTTCTTCTGACTACTGCTATCGATAATGAAATACAGTGGATTCCCCTTTACCCACATCTGTGAGTGAAAGAGGCATTCCCCTTCCTCTGGTTCTTCTAGTTCACTTGGTTGGAATTTGGTGGTAGTAGCAGTGCCACTGGGTTCGACATCGATGATCCGCTTCCTGCTTTCTGGATTTGATTTGGATTCAGAATCTGTCTATGACTAGAAATATTTCAGCTGGACCACTAGTGACTTCTTGGAGTGACATTCTCCGGTGTTGTGCCATGGGATTTTATGGTATTCACACCATTTTTCCGTGTCCTTCTTCAACTTCTCATTACCCTTCTTGGATTGTGGCTTGTACTGGTTGTCCTGAGAGAGACCATATTTTCCCTATCCCTTGTTTTGTGGATTGGGGTCGCCTTTACCCTTCTTAGACTATGAGGAGTTTGTAGAACCAAAATCTTGCCTCTTCTGCTTAAATTTCTGCTTGATCTTGACAACATATCTATAAGCCACACCTAATGATGCAATGTCCAGAAAGTCCATTTCTATTTGAATGTATCTATGCATACACTCATGGCATTTTAGCACCAGTTGTTTTTTGGAGTCTTTGATACCCAATTTTTTGCGTAGGGTGTGGAAAATATTAGTGAAATCCATAATTGTTTGGTCCCTTTCCTGATGCAGCGTGGTCCATCTTATGTACTGGTCCTTATAACTTCCAACATTGTAGTAATGTTATTTAATGGAATCCATAAAGGAATCCCATGTGGGGGCGACCACAAATATTACAGATTCCTCTATGTCCCTTTTCTCAAAGTAAGTATCCTACCGGTCCTTAACATGGGGGACGACCTTGAGGAGTGAAAAAGTAATATTTTCCCTGTCGAAAAAATTGTGGACCGAAAAATACCCTTCGAGCATATTTATCCATTTATCTACAACATTTGCATCTATCAGTCCTTCAAATAATGGAATATCAAAATTTACTTGTACCTTGAAGGGGGTTGCATGGCTTCTTGATGAAGATGTTTCTCCCGTGGGAAGCCGCCGAAGGATCTGTGCAAAGTTGTCCATGATTTCGTTCCTTTTTTGTGCAAGGGATTCCTCAAGCAACATTTTAAAAGGATCTCCTGCTCCATCATCCTTCTTATCGTCCCCCATGGGTCGTTGTCAGGGTCGATGTGACCAATCTTGCAAAGGCTAGACTAGTTCGAGTCCCAAATTATTGTACCCATATCTTGTCGGGGACATGCATGAAGAAAAATAAATGAAAAGTAGACTGCTCTGATAACATTGATCCTGATTTATGAGCGAAACGAAAGAAATAACAGATTGAATACAATAACAAAGAGATGCATAGAATGAAATTGGCATATATCCATTTTGTTGATGCCCAGAAGCGTAATGCAATACCCCTTCCTGCAAATGGGTTGCAATGCCTTATTATTTATATACATATACTAGATAGGTGGGACCCCCTTGTTTGAATCATGGTGGAAAATAAATGCTTCTAAGAGTTTCACTTATGACAAATTTGAGAAGCATTTTACAGTTTAAGAAAACACATGAATTCAAAAAAAAATTTGCATGCAATCAATGATTATAATGGTTGGAAATTTAAAAGTCAAAAGAAAGTGACAAGCACTTTGGTTATAATATATTGCATTCATGGTATATTGTGTTCATGGTATTGGTTATGTTATGTGAACAATAGTTATGGTTTATGAAATTGTTCAAGGTCAATTCAATCCTTTCAAATATGAACTTGTTACAAATAAATAGGGGACATATGATACTATGGTGTTGATATAAAACTATGGTATAGGAGGGTTTTCGTTTCAATTTGCCAGAGTGGAAGTGACATGTTGTTTTTTAATATGGTTGATTAATGCACTTAATGGGGTTTTGGATGGATTCCACCCTAGTTGTGGTTGATGGCAATTAATGAGTGAGTGGAGAAGTGACGTGCATTTATTGCACGTCATTATTACAAACCTCGAGCTCACCACCCTCACCTTGTCGCACATTTTGGTTGCTCTGGTTAGTTTTCCTCTGTTTCTCTCAACTGTTGGAGAATAGTGGTGGTCCTTGGTTCTTTTCGGTGCTTTCCTCATAGGTATGGTGACTCTCGCCCTTCCATTCATCATTATAGCCTCGCTCTGGATAGAACCTCTGTGTTCGCTCTTAGAATTCATATGCAGAGTGCTTGCTTTCTGAAATATATGGTGCCTAGATGTGTATTATGTTTGTTCAAATGATATTGGTTGGCGTTTCAAGTGTTTCAAATTGGATTTTTTTTAAATGATCCTTCATGTTGAAAGTATTTGGTTATGGTTTCGCCTGGGGTGGATGACTGGTTATTATTACTCCTTGTTGTTGATAGAGTTATGGAAAAAAAAATTGTTATCACCCACGTCCCAAGATATAATTCTGGAGGGTTTTTATGGTAAAAAAATGATAAGGTCGGTTCTAGGTTCCTTTAATGGAATATTGTTACCTCCTTCTCTGCTCATGAAAAGTTGTTTCCCTATTTAATTGTCATTTAACAGTTTGAATGAATGCAAAGTTGGGTTCTACCTCACGACCAACCTTAGAAGCGACTGTGTCAAACCTTGTTGTAACCTTGTTGGAGGTTTTGGTTTCATGTTACAAACCTCGCTTGCCGAGTTATCCCATCCACCTGGTTGTTTAGAAATTTCTCTCCCTTGTCGTGATTGTTGTAAACTTGAACTCAGGTTTTAAACTGGTTGTGTTAACTCGACAATGAAAAGATTCATTACTTGCATATCTCTTTGGTCCATTGGATGATTACCTACATGAGTTTTGGTTGTTTTGAAGACTTTATAGTGAATAAAAGAAAAATAACAGCAAGGTTTCAAACCCAGACTTTCACATAGAAAATATTGGAATTAGATACTAGCCTTGTATGTTGAATATTGTTGGCCTTGTTACACTCCATTGAACGCTTGACGTGATCTATTTTAATATATGGAAATAACTCTGTTGATGCTCCACCATACGAAAAGAACTCTGCAAATAAAAGAAATAAATTGTACAGTGGGAAGAAATTTGTTATAGTTTTTTTTCGCTTGGTGATGTTTGGAGTCATTTGATTTTTGGGAAAAAGGAAAAGCAACCAGCTAATAAAATAAAGGGTCTTGAACCTAGTCTATTGTACATAAATTTAATTTGGTTGATGTAAATGTTAAAGTTCAATGGAATGTTCTTTTTCTTGGCCCACTCATGTATTTTCTAAGCGCTCTCTATATGATCATTGATAGTTGGAATTATGGACAGTCTGTGTATAAATTGTGTTGTTGTTCGAAGAAGAATGATAGGAATTGACTGGCTGAGTTTGACAGTCCTGGAGTTTTTCTTTGGGTTTGATATAGAAGTTGTTGTGTCTTTAAATTTGAGATTGTTTACAGTTTAAAATGTTTTTGGCAATTAAGGGTATGTTATTTTAAAAGAACAAATGTTATTTTATTTAATGGAACAATGTCCATTTCATTCCCCTTTAATTATACCATTTTTCTCTCCTTACAATCCCACCATCTTCCCATATTCATTTTAATTCCCCATTCTGTTATTGTAAATGACATTTCAAAAGAAATAATAAAAAGGAGAAGGAAGTGAATAACGTTTAAATTGGAAATGGAAGTATTGTTTTGATATGGAAGTTGCATTTATGTTGCTTGAACAACATCCGCTGGTGGTCCCCGTCCATGCTACCACTTTTTGTTCATTACCAACCCTTGATCTTCCCAATAACCCTATCATTCCTTGTTCAATAGCAATTAATTATTGATTTGAGTAATATGATGAATGGATTAATTGCATGTGCTTCTGTTGAGGTTGATAGAGCCAACCTTTGATTTTATTTAGGTAGGGTTGATGCATGAACTTTCAAGAGTTTTCATAACTAATTGGAACATTGCTTCAGGATGAGCTTTTTTAGTAGAGGTAGTAATGACAGAGGTAATAGAGGCAGGGGAAATTGGCAGAGGGGTCATAGAATACCTCAGTTCTCCATACATTTTGATGTTGACCCCTAGGAATTGAACCATCTTTTCCAGGCTGGGTTCTTCAACCTAGTAGGCCAATGGATCCTTCAGCCCCAACCTAAAAGACTGCCCTTCCAAGAACATCAAAGCTTCTCTGGAATCTCAGTCCCTCCTCATGTATCAATGCGACCAGAACCACCTACCAACGATAGTTGGCAAGAGATTGTCCACCAACCTATTTTTCATCACCATGATTGGCCTACTACTTCTTTTCCATTACCCCCTCCACCACCAAAGAATCAAATTTCCCAAGTTGATCATGATGTCTCACCCGTGTAGTCATCTCATGCCAGTAAGAGGTTAAAAACAGATTTCCCCGAGCCTGTACAGGACAAGGGAAAAGGAGTAGCCACTCCCTTTATCTCATCCAAAGAATCTTTCAAATTTGTGTCTTCTCTCCTTCATCTTAAGGATGATTGTTCTCATGTTATCAGTGCAGTTCAACCTCAAGGTTCCAACCAACAAAAGGTTGCCACAAAAAATTCAAAAGGGGACAATAGTGAGAAGAGGCCAAATGCCTCCCACATTAAATATGGTTTTTGAAAATGGTTAATGTTATTTTTTATGTTAAAGACAATATTTTTACTTTGACAAAGTTTTGGACAACAAGCATATTTTAGGGCAGCTTTTTTTGGGACAACATGGATATGATACTTTTGGATATGGTCATATTCTATTTTGCTGATATTTAAAATATTTGATCATAATTATGAAAACATGAGTTACAAGGAGGATACATTGGAATCAAATGGTTGATTTTATATTTTATTGTTTGATGATTATTAAAATAAATAATTGGGAGTGAAAAGGGGTCCCACCTATTTAGTTATCATTAATTAAGACCTTTATTTATATACATTGTTATTACTTGTCTCAACTAATTAGTTAAGCTAATTTCACTTAACTAAAGAAAGGTAGTTGAACTACCCTAACTTATTGAGAAGGAATAAAATCTCAATGAGATGAAGAGACAAGAGGAGAGAATAGAAGGAGAATTACAACCATAAGGTTTGCTCTATACTAGTGAGATACTTTCAAATTTCATTCATTATGAGTTTACTAGAAAGATT
Source organism: Picea engelmannii (assembly GCA_009831015.1). Lineage (NCBI taxonomy): Eukaryota > Viridiplantae > Streptophyta > Pinopsida > Pinales > Pinaceae > Picea > Picea engelmannii. Next base: position 64,406 of record ML817993.1, read on the forward strand.
AATCCTCATGATGACAACATGGTCTTATTGAAAAGGAAACAAGGTTCAAAAACAAAATCACATATTTTAGTAGCTTGTTTTAAAGGTGTGTGATTTATCTTTGGCAGTCTGTGTATTTTTTTGTGTGCATGAATTGAATTTCATGACTGATAAAAAATATCTTGCAGAGTCAAGTGACAACATTTTGTGGAAAGCTGATGTAGATATTTAGCTTAATTTTTCTTCTTGTTGTCAGAGTCTTTTTGTACGGTGCCCATCGAAGGCTTCTAAATTTTACTTTGGTCCCTACCCTTCCAGGGGTTTGCAAAGAGAAATAATTTTTTTTATTTCACAATGAAATAAATGAAAAATCAGATTATTGTTTCAGTCTCACAGATGTGTTTTAATGATCTAGTTCATTATTGTTATTTTATCTCCATGTACACATTTGTATAATTTATGTACACATTCATGTAACTTTGTTTAAGTTTATTTCTTTTACATTGTTATATTTACACATGAAACCAACCTTGATCCTTTGTGCTTAATACTTGTGGATTGAGCAATTGTTTTTTAGGCTATAAACCCTGGGTAACATTCCAAACTATCTTGTCTTCGCCTAACAAGATCTGAAAATGCTTGAGTAAGTTTTTCCATACCTTTTCCTCAACACAGTGAACAATAAATTCTATTGAATAAATAAAAATAGGTTGAAACTATAAAACTGCAGAACTGAAAACAACTTGCTCGAATGGTGGTAGTTATCTCTAAGAAGAAATGTGGCTACTATGCACATCCGTCTAAGTAGAATGATTACAATGAGGCTCCAAAGGCACTTTTAACATTACTCATGAATTCCAAAAACCTAGATATCTAAAAACCTAACCCTAGGATATGAAACGCACAAAAGTTATGTGGGCCCTGATGGGTAAGTTGGTACCTCAACTTCCCGGGGTTGTAACTTTTGCATACAACCTCTGTTTTAGGTGTGTGATAGCCCGTTGGAAAGGTCTTCTTGATAAATACACATTATGCCATAAAAATATGACTCTGTTTATATTTTGACTATGGCAAGACAAAAAAACACTATTTAAGGCCCAAAAACAGCCCTATAAGTATAGAAAGATGTGCTGACAAGACATATTCCAAAATAATCAAGTTGGATTAAGTGGTCAACCACTAGTATCCACCTGGAAGATGTGTAGGGATTTATACATCCCATGAAGTGTAGAACCCACAATTACAAAGAAGTATAGAAGAAAGTGTTGAACTAAAAATTGTCAAAAGGAACTAGTTGGAATAGGTGGGTGGCCACCAATATCCACCTGGATCACTTTCTCCATCAACCATTTATGGGCCACTCATTTATTCTAGCCCCCCATCCCCTAGACATTTGATGAAATGATTTTCATTTGGATCCCTCTGCGGGGACTTGTCATTCACTAAGGACCTCGAAAACATAATTTTTCTTTCCTTCATTAATTTATTTGATATCTTTTTCCTACACACAACTGAGAGAAGACTTTTGACCCAAATGGAACATGCCCTAACCTGGAAGGGAATCCATGTTGAGACCCCCGGAGAGGTATGGATCCTTCAAGGGTCTTCCTTGAGGCCTAAGATTGTAGGGGCCACCCTTGGAACTCCTACTGAATGAAGAAGTCGAAGGGGCCAAAGACTCTTTACAAGGATTCACCTGCAAGGGAATGGAGAGGTTTGTGAGACTATCGTGCTCCCAAGGTTTTATAGTGCCCATTACTTCTTGTTTAGGAATCAATGGATTTTATTCCCCACCACCCAAAATATGGGGGATAAGGTGAGAGAAATCTAAACTTCCATCCCAGTGGCCCAAAATGTCATATAAACGAGAGACAAGTAAGTACTCACTAGAAGAAGGTCAAACGATGTCTTTATCCATCCACATTGGGGTTCATTCAGTTGAAGGAGAAAAGATGTATGGGTGAGATCCCATCTAGTTGTAGGAAATATTTTGATTGACTTAAATCCATGGAATCAAAATATCTCCCACCATGAACTTCCCACTGTGTTCATGGGGGTCCTCTTTCTCAACTTGGTAGGATTCCACACCTCGAGAAGCCGAATTCGCAAATTTAGAACTTAAGGTACTGGAACCTTGAAATGTTTTACGCTAGATCTTCTTTGAAAGCTACAAGGGTGAATATGACACTATGTGGCCATACATATGGAAATGTGCACACTAGAAAGGCACATATACATATTCCAATGACTGTATATAATATCAAGAACCCATTATTAATTCGATCAATTCAAATAAGCTCTTCATCGTATCAACATCCACCACCACGCATACTACAAAGAGCATCCCTCTATAATATATTTTTTTGTCAACCACTATAGTATTCCCTAAATGGTCCCCAATGGCCTTTATCGCAACCACCGACCAAAATTCCATGGGTAGCCCTAAAATTTTTACCCAAATTGGGGCTTGTCCCATTGTTTCTGTGGCCAGTCGAATAATGGGTACTAGGGTTTCAAGGACAATGACAAAGATTCCATGAACCAAACACATTTTAATATATCCAATGTTGCCTCCTTCTATTGGAAATGAATCTGCGCCAACCTTTTAACATAAGTTGACACACAGTCACATAGTTGAGCTTGACACACCAAGTTTGGTCCATCCACTTAATTAGGGTATTCAAAGAAACCAGCTTGCTTGAGAATTTCTTAACCAGGGATGATTTTGATAGGTCCAAACCTTGTCCAGGCCCATGTCTTGGCCAACCACTAGTGAAATGCCTCTCCCCATATCTTCACTACCTTCCTTCTTGTAACATCCCCACTATAATCCCTAGTTTAATTAATGGATAATGTAAATATGAATATGACTATGGCCAAGTGATGTAATATGCAAATTATATTTTCTGATTTTAATAAATATAATGTGATACAGGTTGTTGGGAATATGGATAGATATGGGAGATAATTAATACAAAAGAGAGGGGAATGTCTAGGAGTGTCTGAGAGGAGTCCAAGGAGGAAATTAATTGTGGGTACTATCCAAACCCGGATTTCTAAATTTTATGAACAATGGGACAACATTCTATTTTCTGGTTGATTTTATGAGAGCTCAATAATTGAATACCTGCCAAGGGATGGGTGTATATGTCACATCCCTTATTTATTGGAAGCATGGGGCTGTAGTACAATAAACATTGGGAAGAGTGAGAAGTCAATTGTCTTGGGAAAATAGAGATAAATTCATATGGGGGGGAGGGACATGTAGTTTTTACACATTCAATGTTTGCATGGACAACAAGTGGGGACCAAGGAAAAAGAGCACTGGAGCCAGACCAATAAGGATGGATTAATTCTAGAGCATGTTGGAGTGTTTTTTATCATTATGGCACTGAAGATTGAAGAACCAGGTTGTTAGACCTGAAGAGTGAAATCATGTGTGAGTTGCACTGTAACACCAAGTGTTGTTTTTTCTTGGTAGTTTTACTGGTAATGAGTTCCCTTGAGTTATAAACAAATATATTACTGGTTACTTGTGCTAGAGAGACCCTGATAAATGAATGGGATTCCTGAGGGATTGAGAGTAGTGAAGGGGTACATTCCTTGGGTTGGGCATGTCAAGAGGAAGAGAGTTGGAGGAAATTCAAGATAGTAGTAGGAGAATACTAGTGGGTTGTGGGATTTTGAGCTCTGAGTGGATTGTGAGACATACCCTTCTCTTTTAGGTTCCTATCCCCAACTTGGGGGCAACTTGTTGTTGAGATTTGGAACAACAGGTATATGGTTGGGTGGAACATCCTTCCCAAGCAGTTGGTTGCACAAATGTTCTAAAATATAAGAGTTTATCTATTTTCGGAGTTTCTTATGAGTTTTATGGATTTGTTTTTACTCTGTGCATGAAAATGGTTTTTATGTGTTGTTATAGATGATTATTTGGCTGCATTATGTACATTTATAATGTTGTATATGCATTTAATCATGGGTATCAAAATCTAGTTAAATGTGTGTTTAATTCGTAGTTGGTAAGCTACAAGAATTAATTAGCAGAATAAATTTTTGAACTTCTGTGTATTTTTAGCAAGTAATGTTCCCCGACTAAGTTGGGGGATGTTACATATTGGTATTCGAGCCACAGGTTCAACATTGAGCATGTATGGTCTAGACTTAGCACACAAAGGCTAAACTTGTAGAGTTAAATCTCATAGAATGTTTGCAATGTGGTTGTCATATTTTTCCGAGAAAAAGTGTGAGGAGATTACCTATAATTTTGGCGAATTTGATTTCGGGAATTAAAAATCCCCAATTTTAATCTCTAAATGCACACATTTGGTCTAATTTTGGACAATGCAAAACAACCCGGGATGAAATTGGGTGAAATTGGCAAAACCCCCAATTTCTAAAGTGAAATTCATTGAGGAATTCAACATAAGAACTCGAAGTTCATGTGAATAGGTTGAGCCAATACACAATAGGCCTAAATTGGCCATTAGTAATCTTAATTTTGGGTTGCATGGAGGCCCAGGAAAAAAATAGAAATCATGTATTTTTGGAAAAAAATTGGAAAAATTCAAAATTTCGGAAAATTTGGGCAATTTTTCATACCATAACATGGAGGCCGTGTGTCGGTGATGTGTCATAGGTGACATGGAATTCCACAGTGGTAGGTCCATGGTGGAAGTTGGTGGCACGTTGGAAGGGTCTTTAGTGTGCGTGATGGGTCCAACAAGTGACGTTGGAGCCCCTTGCGCATGGTGATATAACCCAATAACATAAACCACTATCGCATGTGAAGTGAAGTGGATTTTCTTAGGACCTTCTATGATGTGATATGATTCAAATCATTCCATGTAGAAAGGGTTTTGGAGTGTCACACTATAAGGTATTGTTAACACCCATGCACATTTGGGATGTGACTTGACCTCTCCATCATAGATCTCGCCTAATATATTTTGTTCGATCTATTGGATGTGAAAGTATGTGCATCACATCATGGAGGGGGTGTTAACCCTCTCACATTTTGGTGATGTGATGTAGCCTCTTCGTCGTTGATCTCTCCTACTATCCACTATTGGATCGTGGAGGAAAGCAAGTTTGTGTGTTGAAGTAAAGGTGTGGGATGGGATCCGCCCATCCCCGTGGCCAGTGAAAGGGTTCCAGATGAAGTCTGTCAATAAAGGTGGGAACCTTGTCCCATCTGGGGTCAAAGGTGTACCAATTGGGAAGGTGGGTCCCATAAAATATTATTATTTTATTAATGTTTAAGGCTAGTGTGAAGGGAAAAGAGGAGAGAGGTAAGAGAAGGAAGATGATAAAGGTTGATGGGGAAGGGAAAGGCATGCCATTAGGGTGACATGGAATCACCTCAGGGTTCCATGTTGAAACATAATGCCACATCGACAACCATGTCAACAAAGATGCCACATAGGAAAAATTGTCCTATAGTCTAAAAAAAAAACTCTAGAGCCATTTTCTTATTTTGGACATAAATCGAGCATATAAGGTCAGATTTAGATGACACACCTGGGTTTTTTCCAAAGTAAGGAGGGATACATAAATTTCAAAGAGGGCCACTAGCCAATTATGCTCTGATTTTCTAGAAAATGCAAATTACATTTTTGTGAAGATAAGGGTCAAGCTTAGTGGCAAGAGAATAGTTACTATTGAAACTTGTACAAAGTGTCAGAAAAGCAGACATGAAAATTTTGTGTGAAGGGATTGGCCGAATTCTGAGGATTTTGGAGTGGAGGTGCCAAAATAGGAAAAAATCCATTATTCCATGCCACTTTTTGGGGATTTTGGGGTTTTTTAGAGGAAAAGGATCCTCGAGTGGAAAATATGGAAATTTAATTTACTCAAAATTTTGTATACTCATCGAGCCATAAATTTTGGTTTAGTGAATTTTTTCTAGAAGTGCACAGTTTGAGAGATAGTCAGTTTGGATAAAAAAATCTTAGTCTGGAAAAAGGGGTGAAAAGGACAAAGTTATCATTTTCAAATTACTGCAATTGTTGACTGGAGAATCAGATTGAAAATATGAGAGTTTTTATGAATTCCATATCATAATTTTTCTCTATGTCTCATACAAAAGTTTATATTGTTCATGACATATTTACTTCAACAAGTGGGAGAAGTTGGAGTCTAGGATTTATTGCACCAGAATGAAAAGTGTACAAAATGGGGTAAAATAGAAATATTCAGATGACTATAATTTTTTGCTCAGAACCTCGAACTAAGCAAGAAAGTAGTCATTGGAAATATTTTGGAGACGAGAATCCATATATCAACCTAGAAAATTGATCTAGGCAATATAAGCTACAATCAATACAAAAGAAGATGACTGGTGGCATTAAAGAGCAAAAAAATTTATGTGTTCTTTTCCATAATTGTGTACGTATATATTTTTGTCTAACATAAATTTATTTTCATGCACATTTTCTTGCATAATTTAGAGGTATAGGAAGGCATTTTGGTTCCTATATGAGAACCATAGCCATGGAAGATACTCAGGGGTCCTACAATCATGAAGAGGAGTTCATAGGGCCACATGTCAACATGTGAAATGTTGAGACATAGTCTAATAAAAGAAGTGACAGATAGGATCCTGTAACTATGAGAAGCCTGTAGAGAGAAGTGGAAATTTATAGGGAAAAAAATGAAAATATTATGAAATCCCAGGAAGAGATACTTCATATTTTGAACACGTTGTAGAGGCAAGCTAATAAAGACTCTAACGCAAAGCAAGAAACTAGTGCTAGACAAGTGACAGCATCCAGAACCCATAGCAGAAGGGATGATCATGGGAATGATATGAAATCGAGGAGTATGAGAAGGAACCATCATTATCCAAAACAATCCACCAGGATATCTCATGCAATTTCATGGCTAAGAAGCATCCCAAGTGTGTTTTCTGTCAGGAGACATAGGAGAAGGCCCGAGGGAAAAATATTGCAAGGTGAACTTAGGAAAATCAAGCCACCAAATTTTAATGGTGAGCATAGGAAGGGAGAAGAGGTTGAGTCATGACTACTGGAAATGAAGAAATATTTCCAGCTGCATGATTATCCCTCCAGGGTAGAAACAATAATTGCAACCTACCACTTACAAGGAAAGGAAACCATGTGGTGGGATCATATTAAGAAAGAACAACACCTTGATGAGAGGAAGGTATCATGGAGGTAGTTCAAAGGATATTTCCAAGATAAATATTTGTCAGAGCATTACCATGAAAGAAAGATGAAAGCGTTATTTGAACTCAAGTTAGGAAGCATGACAATGGATGAGTATGAGAGGAGGTTCTTTGAATTACTGATGTATGTGGACTTCATAAAGGATGAGAAGGTCAAAATCCAAAGGTTTCTAAGTTTGTTACCCTCTTTCTACAGTGACAAGATACAATATGATAACCCTACTAATTTTGAAGAGACCATAAGGAGAGAAAAAAACCTTTATGAGAAGAGGAGAGGAAGGCCAATTTTCCAAAAAGCTTGGAATGACAAGATGAAGGGTGAAAAAGATCAAAGGTAGAAAGGTTTTATGACACCCTTTTTCAAGAACAACTCACAAGAAAATCAACAAGGACATTCGACCCAAAATGAGGACAAGACAATAGATTCATTTTGGAAAGGCCAAGGTAGAAGTCTGCACAATGTTGGGGATGTGAGGGAAATCACTTATATAGGGACTGCCCTCTCAAAGGGGAAAAAATTAGGATTGTCCGCAACATTCAGGAGGATGAAACAATTGAATACATGGGAGGAAGCATGCCAAGGATTTATGTAGCCTTGGACAAAAATAAAGTAGAGTATCAATCCCCAATGATTGAAGTGGAAGGTAAGATTGATAACCAACTCATAGGAATTTTAATTTATTCTGGAGCTAGCCATAGCTACAAAATATCTAACATTGTTGAAACATTTCAATTTCAAAGGAGTAAGAATAAGAAATAAGGGTTCGTTTAGTTAGCTACAGGGCTAAGATAAATATCAATGAGTTGGTTATATATTGTCCAATAGACATGAATTGAATTATCACAAAGGTAGATGTGAACATCATACCATTGGGTTCATATGATTTCCTAATTAGCATGGATTGGATGGATAAACACCATGTTGTCCTAGACTATTGCAACAATAGAACAACTTGTCTTTATGAGGGAGGGAAGTATGGAAAGATTCAAGGCATTTTGAGAGCTGTAGGTGCTAGATAAATTTAAGCCATGCGACTGGAAATGAGTTTTAGGAAGCGATGTCAAGTTTTTGCATCCCATATGGAAGAGGAAGTCAGAGATAAAGTGGAAATTATTAAAGACCACCCAATATTTAAATATTTTTAAGATGTTTTTGGAGAGATCCTAGGACTTCCACAAAAGAAATATGTTTTCAATTTGGTGCCAAGATCTTCCCTAGTGACCAAGACATTTTACATAATGGGCACACCATAATTGGAAGAGTTGCAGATGTAGCTTAAAGAGTTTTTAAAGAAGGGGTATATGAAACCAAGTGTATCACCTTGGGGAGCCCTGGTTCTTTTTGTGAAGAATAAATATGGAACCTTAAGGCTATGCATTGATTTCATACAACTAAATAAGGTCACAATAAATAACAAATATCATTTGCCAAGGATTGGTGATCTTTTTTATTAACTGAAAGGTGCAAGAATATTTTCCAAGATTGAATTGAGATTAGGTTATAATCAAGTGAGGATAAAGGAATATTATATTAGTAAAATAATGTTCAAAACAAGATATGGGCATTATGAATTCACAATAGTGCCATTTGGTATATCAAATGCCCAAACTATTTTCATGTTCCCGATGAATGGAGTGTTCAGGGAATACCTGGACAAGTTTGTGATTGTGTTCCTAGATGATATAATCGTTTATTCAAGGACAAAAGAAGAGCATGATAAACATTTAAGAATGGTTCTACAAGTTTTTAGAGAGCACAAGTTGTATTCCAAGCTAAGTAAGTGCATATTTTACCAAAAGAAGATTCACTACTTGGGAAATATTATTTCAATAGATGGGATAGAAATTGATCTCGATAAGATAGAGGCCATAAGAGGATGGCCATCGCTAATAAATGTTACATAGGTCATATATTTCATGGTCCTTGAAGGTTATTACCGAAGATTCATAAAAGGGTTCTCAAATATTGTAGGCCCAATCACTTCTTCATGAAAGAAGGGAGTGAAATTTGAATGGAATCCCAAGTGTGAAGAGAGTTTTTAGCAGTTGAAAGACATCTTGACAAGTGTGCCAATATTGAAGATTGCAGATGAATCCTCCTCCCCAAAACTTGAAGACTCCCTTGTATATGAAAATGTGTGCTAGAGGGGCAAAAAAGCTACCAATTAATTGACATTCATTCTCCAAGAAAATAACCCACTAGTAGGATCAAATTTACATCCGCAAAAATGAACCAGGAAAGTGCAAGGATAGTCATAGGATATAGGAGCTCAATCAGTAGTGTATCCAAGCCTCCATTATGATAATGGACGACTATTTTTTTAAGATTAATGTTGTTATTAGGTTATTTTCAATTTACTCAATGCATTTCCAAAACAACAACATAAAGAGGATCACTGAAAGAAACACAATCACAAGGTACACACCATTTATCATAGGAAACCCGAATGGGGGAAAAAACCCAACAAAACAATCCTCAATAATAGATTTCCAATACTATGCCAAGACTAAGACCAAAACACCAAGAGTAAACTAGGACTGAGCATGGCAACATGTGCCTCTCTTCTCCTTCCTCTTGCAACTACACTTTCCTTCAAAAGATGTGCACTAGACGAGTGAGTGTGTGTGTGTGTGTGAATGTACAAGTGAGGCGTTATCCTCACTTATAAATACTATTTTAGGAGGCACTGGGGTTATGTATCTTCACTTAGTAGGGCCAACTTCTTCCAAGAGTGGTTAAAACCATTTTATAGACCCTAGGGGATGACTTTACAAATACCACCATATAAATATGGTTTGACCAATCCACAAAAGGGGATTTGGTCTTATACAAGACCCGACATGATCAATCCACAAAAGGGGATTTGATCTATAA
>ML817993.1:118665-185921 GCA_009831015.1 Picea engelmannii
AAAATGTTCTACTAGTGGAAGATATGAAACACAATCTTCTAAGTGTAAGTCAAATGTGTGACCAAGGTAACAAGATTATGTTCGATTCAAAGAAATTTGAGATAAGAAAAGTAGGTTTAGACAAATTGGTTGCAACAACTGTAATAACTTCAAGCAACATATATGTATTAAGTGAAATTGGAAATGAAAAATGTTGTCTAGGGAAGGAAGATGAATTTTGGCTATGGCATAGAATAATGAGTCACATAAAATTCGATAACCTTGTCAACGTCAGCAAAAAGGAAGCAGTCGGAGAAATGCCCCAGATCACAAAGCCAACCAACACTTTATGAAAGCATTGCCAATGAGGAAAGAAAACAAAGACAACATTCAAATCAAAGGAATACTCAACGACAAGACCAGTGGAATACTCAACGTAATAATATGTAGTCATTTTATTCTTCTCATAAAATCCGGATCAGTGGTATCAGAGCGGTCTACTCCTTGTCGTCTTAATGCATGTCCCCAACGAGGTCGGAGTACAAATATTTGGGTCTCGAGCTTGTTTCTCTTTTGGAAAAAAGATCTCGCACACCCAAGCGACCTCTCATGGAAGGAGAAAAGAAAGATGACGGGACAAGAGATCCTTTCAAACTGTTGATTGAGGAATCCCTCACGCAACAGAGGAATGAGATAATGGATAATTTTGCGCAAATCCTTCGGGTGGAGGCACCACCCCCTTCAAGGTACAGATAAACTTCGATATTCCTATATTTGAAGGTCAAATAGATGCAGATGTTGTAGACAAGTGGTTGAATCTACTAGAAGGGTATTTCTCTGTCCATAACTTTTCGAATAGAGAAAATATTACTTTTGTGCTCCTCAAAGCCATTCCCCATGTCAAAGATTGGTGGGAAAATTTCTGTGAGCAAAAGGAAATAGATGAACCCTCATTATTTACAGTCACGGCCACCTGGGAATATTTCAGGGATTCTATTAAGGAACAATACTACCCCGTCGGATGTTATGACGACTTGTATACCAAATGAACCACACTGTAGAAAGAAAGAGACCAAGCAGTGCCAGCTTTCACAAATATCTTCCATACCTTGCGCACCAAGCTGGGTATCAAAGATTCAGAGAGACATCTGGTGCTCAAGTATTGCGATGCTCTGTATAGATACATCCAGACTGAAACGGAATTTATGGACATCTCATCCTTGGGCGTGGCCTATCGATATGCTATTAAAATCGAGCAGAAACTCAAACAAAAGACGCGACAATTTGGGTTGGGGAACCCCTCACAACAAAAGCCAAGAAAGGGCGGCCCCAACCCACAAAAAAAAGGATAGAGAAAATATGGACAGTATCAGGACAACCATTCCAAGCCGCAAGCAAATAAGGACACCGGAAAGATAAAGAAAGATACCGGGAAGTGGTGTGACTTCCATAAGAGACCTTGGCATAACACTGCTGACTTCTGCTCAAAGAAGACACTGGTGGCTGAAGTGATAGCCTCTGAATCAGATGCGGGTTCTGACTCTGAGTTAGAACCAGAAAGGGGAAGACAAATCATGGACACGGAACCCAGTGCTAGTTTTTCTACCATCAAGCTCCAGCATGGTGAACCAGACGAGTTGGAAGAAGGAGAGTGCCTCTTCGATTCACAGATGTGGGTGAAAGGAACCCCACTTGACTTCATCGTTGATAGTGGTAGCTAGAAGAAACTCATCTCAATAGAGGTTGTCAAGCAGTTGGCCTTGCCGACAATGTCACACCCGCAACCCTACACCATTGGATGGCTCCTCCAAGGAAGCGATCTTCACGTCAGCCAACATTGTCGAATGTCGTACAAGATCAAGCCCTTCAAAGACGAGGTATTGTGTGATGTTGCTCCTCTCGAAGTTTGTGATGTTGTTTTGGGCCAACCTTATTTATGGAAACGTCATGTTGTATATGATTCTAGGCCTCATAGTGTTATTATTACTTTGAACAGGAAATTGTATAGGATACCTGAGGCTGTCCCACCTAATGCGATTTCCTTGACCTTTGCTAAGCAATGCAAGAAGGTCATCTCTCAGACGGGGAAGTTTGTCTTCTTCGTGATCTACTCTCAGAATGAGAGAAAAATCATAGCCACATCCAGGGTCTCTACGACTGGCCTCTCAACACAGCAAAAGAAAGTAGATAAGGTGATGGAAGAATACTCAGATATCTTCTCCTCACCTACCGGAGTACCTCTACACTGCTAGGTCAAGCACCCCATAGATTTGAACCCCGATGCACCGCTTCCAAATGGGCCAGTCTATCTCCACTCTCTGTTAGAGAATGAGGAGATCAAGCGACAGATCTAAGAATTGCTCCACAAGGCGCACATCCATCCTAGCTCATCACCTTGTGGGAGACCAATCGTGCTAGTACAAAAGAAAGATGGAACCTGGTGACTTTTCATTGATTATCGGGATCTGAATAAAATCACAGTCAGAAACCAGTACATGATTCCCAAAATCAACGACCTCCTTGATCAACTCATGGGGGACAAATACTTCAGTAAGATTGATCTGAAGTCTGGCTACCACCAGGTCTCGATAGAAAAAATAGATGTATGGAAGATTGCCTTCAAGTCAAAGGAAGGCCTTTTTGAATGGTTGGTCATGCCCTTTGGTCTGACAAACGCTCCAACAACTTTCATTAGGATGATGGACGATATCCTACGACCATTCACCAATACGTTTGTAGTGGTGTATCTTGATGACATTCTCATTTACTGTAAGACTCGGGCTGAACACTTGCAGCATATTCAGCAGGTTCTGCACACCTTGCGGCAGCACAAGCTATATTCCAACCCGGAAAAATGATCCTTTGGCATGGACAGGGTCCATTACCTAGGCTACATCATTGATCAACATGGCGTACATGTGGATCCAACCAAGATCCAAGTCATCCGTGACTGGACATCCCCAACCACACTCACTAAGATTCGAAGCTTCTTGGGCCTTGCCAATTTCTACCATAGGTTTGTGTTGGGATTCTCCCATATTGCATGGGCCCTCAGCCAAATAACCAGGGGTGGTGGTAAGGAGAAATTTTCATGGGGTCGGCCCAACCAACAAGCATTCGATGATTTGAAGCAATGCTTGTGCTCAGCCCTAGTACTTTCACTACTAGAACTGTAGCAATCCTTTGAGATTGAGACTGATGCTTCAGACTATGTTGTGGGTGTTGTTCTCACACAACACGACCAACCTATAGCCTATCATAGTGTGACACTATCAGATGTTGTCCGTAAGTACCCTACTTACGACAAAGAAATGTACTCCATTGTGCAAGCCTGCCGCTGGTGGAGTAATTACATTCTTGGGAGGGAGACAATCATCCACACTTATCATAAGCCACTATAGTTCATGCAGACACAAGGAAAATTGCAGAATGACCGCCATCAAAAGTGGTCCGCATACTTGCAACAATTCCACCTCAACATCAAGTATAAAACATGAAGCACCAACCACATCGCTGATTGCCTCAGCAGACCACCAGTCACATAACTCACCACAGTGCTAGAATCCTGCGGCCATGAGACGTCTAGATGACCCCAACTCTATGAGACAGACCCAGACTTCACCACCACCTACCAAATGTTGGGTGCAAAGGCAATTGTTGATAATTTCCATCTTCAGGATGGGATGTTGTGTCATCTGAGCCATATATGTGTTCCCTCAAGTGAGTGAGTGAAGCTGATCTGGGAATCCCACTATAGTCAGGTGGAAGGACACTTTATTGTTGAAAATATAGTGGAGATGCTACAAAAACATTTCTACTGGCTGAAACTTCGACATGAGGTCAACAAGTATATCAGGTCTTGCACTGCCTACGTTATTGCCAAAACAACCACTAAGAAACAGGGCCTGTACACCCCTCTGCCTACTCCTTACAGACCATGGAAATCCATCTCAATGGACAACATGTGGGGCCTCCCATCCACCAAGCGGGAAATGACTGTGTTTTTGTGGTTGTCGATTGCTTTTCTAAGATGGCGATTTTGGTTGCTTGCAAGAAGGGCATCGCAGCAGAAGCCACTGCCAAGCTCTTCTTTGAACGAGTCTGGGTACATTTTGGACTCCCACAAACCATTGTCTCAGATCAGGACAGTCGATTTCTCAGCACATTCTGGTCGAGCCTCTGGTCACTGCTAGACACGAAGCTCACCAAATCCACGACCTTCCACCCCCAGACAGATGGCCAAACCAAGGTCATAAGTCGAATGATCATGCATATCTTGCGCATGTATAATTCCAAGCACCCTCGTACATGGGATGAGAGTCTTCCCTATGTCCAACATAGATACAACCAAGCCTTGCATATCTCAACCAACCACAACCCCTTTCAGGTGGGGTTGGGATTCCAACCATTGGGTCCCATAGATATTGCACTTCCCCTTGCGGTCACCTCAACCGACTCCTCTCCTGCTCCATCTAAGGCTGATGAAGCCACCTGAATCATTGAGAGGATCCAACACATCCGCCAACAGGTTCAGTATATCCTACATAAGTCTAATGACAAGTACAAGCAGCGCCATGATCAACATCGGGTTCCACATAAGTTTCAGGTGGGCGACAAAGTTTGGTTGCACTTGCAGAAAGAACGCCTTACAGGACCCCATCGGAAGCTTCACCCACTCTGTTATGGGCCATACACCATAACCAAGGTTGTGGGGGATAATTATTTTGCGCTCAACTTTCCTCCTTTCCTTTTCCTGCACCCAGTGTTCAACGTGGACCTCCTTCAGCCTTATTTCCCACCATTATTGGACACCTCAGATGTAGCAGAACAACTGACACCAACAGAGCTCAACCCCGACTGCATACATCAGGCATCTAGTGATCAGATTGTGGACACACAAATCAAGGGCACTCAACAATAAAGGATCCAACTTTATTGAGTCGTCAAAGCAGGGTAGCTCCTGCACTAAGGAAAGTGGTTCACCCGGGGCCAAATTCAGCAGAAATTTCCTCATCTGATGGGGGAAATCAACGCAATGGAGACCATTGCTTCCTAAGAATGGAGGATTGATCCAGGTGGATATCATTGGACACCCACCTTTTCTAGCTGGCTCAAAACAACTTTCTAGCAATTTTGATAATTTACTATTTTTAGTAGTTTTTCGGGTCCTGAACTTCCGGAGCCGTTTTGAGGCCCTAAACGACATTTTTTGGGATATGTGGCGGTTGAAAATTTTCATCATGAAATTTTGTGCAAATGTTGTATTCCTCGGATAGATCTTTCCAATGGGCTATCATACGCCTAAAATGGATATCGTATGCAAAAGTTACGACCCCGGGAAGTTGATGTACTGGCTTACCCAAACGGGGCCCACATGACTTTTGGCGCTTCATCTCCTAGGGTTGGGTTTTTGGATGTTTAGGGTTTTTGAAACTCCTGTTTATTGTAAAAAGGCATTGAGAGCCTCATTGTAATCATCTTCTTGCGAATGAGTGCAACCGTCAAATCTCTTCTAAAAAATAAGCTGCCACCATTCCAGCAAGCTTGTTTTCCACTGCATTTTACAGTTTCAACTTATTTCTTTATTGAATAGAAAACCGTTTTTACTGTATTTCTGTTATTCCGTGTTAAGCATCTGGTAATAATCTGTATTCATTTCGTTCTGCTCATAAAATCTGGATCAACCTCCCACCATTTTGGGATGGCAAAGGAAAATTGTATGATCAAGAGGAATACACCTCTCACCTCGCCCAATGTGAATGGATCACTCCAAGTTTGAAAGCCTGGAGGAAAACTTGAAAGGAACAAACTTGGTGGAGTATTTGATCACATATTTTAAGATCTTGAATCAATTCAAGACGGTAAATATTGGATTGACAGTCATGACTTATGCCTATTTCATTGACCTAGAAATCCTGATCAAGGAAATGATGGACTACGATATCCCTTATGACTTGCAATGGAAGGAGATAGTGCGACTAGGAAAAACAAAGTGCAATTTTCTGGAAACCAACATATAATGCCCAGGTGTCATTAGAATGGTCGATTTGGCAGGAAACCAAAAGGGGACATATGGTAAAGAAATAAGCTGAAGAGTTAGAGGGATCAGTTGTTGGTTCATGAAACGTTTTTTGTTTGATCAATCATTGTAATCATTTCCCATACCAAAATTGTCAAATGTAATTATTATAGTCAGTTTTAGAAGTTGAAACGTTTCAGTTAAGCTATTGTAATCGGTTTCTAATTGTAAGAAACTCGAATTGTATAAATGATAGAAGTTCTGAATGTATTAATGTTGGAAGAAGTGCAAGGGAACCTTCTTAGTTGTTTTTAAACTCAATTGTAATTTTCTGGAGCTGAATTGCATACATATGCAGGAGATTTTGAAGTCTCTATGAAAAGATTCTAATGGTGGTGATATAAGTTTTGTCTCCTCTCCTTGTATGTATTTCCCGTGTTCTTTAATTCCATTTTCACTTTCTTCTGTTTAAATTGGATATTTAAAAGCTCAAAATTCATCTTGTGATGCTCTCGGCTTAAGTGATTTAAACTGAGTGATATTCCTCATAATTATTTCAGAATTCATTTCATTAATGCTCTGAGGCAGTTAATTGTTTCATTTTTCTTATTACACTTAGAAAAATAAAATTTATAACTCAGATTCATCGCCTCATTTAGCCTTTATCCTCTAGAGAGTTCTACTGGCCAATCATTTTTTTCATTCAATTTCAGAATTTTGACAACATAGCCCTAAGTGTCCCTCCCCTTCCTTGCCAACATCTTTATAAAAACCCCCAAAACAAACTAAACCTAGCCATTGATTTCCAAATAAATATCAAGTGACACGAGAGAGCCCTCTTTGAGATGAGAAGGCTAGTACCGAGCTCTAAATTTGGTTGAAACAGTTACCTTTGTCATTTTTTTATCAGCCGAACAAATTTATAGAGTGCTAACATTCTGGCGTCGTTGCCGGGGAACGAAAGTGAAATCTTCCCTAGGAAAGAACGACTTAAAGATTCATATTTGATTCCTGTTATAACCCTAAATTGCACCACACATGCTTACCTGGCATCATGCCAACTCATATCCTTTCTTTTCCAAAAACACTGCTGAACAACTCTTTGAAAATCCTCTTCTGTAAAGGCCCACGCTCCCTAACCCATTACTGCATGCGTGTACACGTTGGCTGGATTAAAACAACACGCATGTACCTACTAAAGAACGAAAATAGGAAATTTGTCGATGGAACAAAAAGCTATGGGTGAGTTAACTGAAACTCCCAGCCATGCATGGCCAAGGGTTCGTCCAAATACCTAGCTCCTTCTAGCCTATAAAAGAAGGGGTAGGGGTACCATTTGGGAAAGGAAAAATATAGCAAAGAAACTCTGCCCATTTACGTATTCCCATTGTCCCAACGCTTTAGCCTTTCCTTGTGCCAAAGGAGATTCAAAGAAAAGTAGTTGAAGGACATAAGAAGAGGAGCCCTTTATTTGTTTTTCTGTTAGAAAGAGTATCCAAGCCTTCAAGGGATCCTGGTTATCAATATCAGTGGTATCTTCCTGGTTTGGTATGTCTGTTTTCATTTTCTCTTAGAATTTAGACATACACCCGGCCTATACAAGGTCAGTGTGCGTGTACACGCCCTCTGTCTTTGTTCAGCGCGCGTTCGCACGCGTGTTGTTTGAGTAACAGTCGCGTGCTTGTGTAGGCTACTTTTTGTTAAGGGTGAGGCAATCATCCTCTCATTTGATAAGAAGTATTCCTCTTAGGGGTTTGAATCTCTATTTGAATAGTCAATAACTTAGGATTAATCTTACCCTTAGTTTGCTTTTTCTCATTTAAAACGTTGTCAGAAAAAAATAAAAAAAAAATAAAAAAAAATTACGGTTTTTAGACAATTGTGAGAATCATTGTTTTTACAATTGCTATTGTGTGATTTTTTAATTTGATTCTTTTCGATCTGCGATTTAGGCCAGAATTTTTTTTCTTGGTTTTTTGCTTGTCGGTATTTTCCCTGTTTTGCTTTACTAGCATTTAAATAAATAAAAAAATCTCTTTTCATTTTCTTCTTTGGTTGAAGAGTGTGTTTATGCATCATTATCTAGGGAAAAGTCTTTTATTTCATAAGTTTTTGTAGTTCACTTAGATCATAAGTAGCTCGTAGTCGAGTGAAATTCCTTTCAGTTTGCTGTCTAAAATCTTAGAAAAGTTAAAAATATTTCTTTTGAAAAGTTGTCGAAATTTTGCGTTCAGTAAAAGTTTTGTTTCCAGCTTTTTTATTCATTTTTTTCTTTCGTCTTTTACACATCATCAGTTTCACCCTCATACCCCTTGATGTAAGACAAATCCATAAAAGTAACGCTAAATTTAAAATCTATTAGACTTTTATGTTTATAGGGTTCACAAACTAGTTTAGGACTAGGGCCTTGGATTAGGTTGGAGAGGAAACTCTTCAAGGCCATTTTAAATCAAACATTTGAGTCTGAGATAGGGAGTTTTTAAGTCCAGTATCGTGAAAGTTATCCGAGACCCCCCTCTAAAATAGGGGATAAACACAAGGTCGTGTGTGGAAAGGTAGTGGAGATAACCCCTCCAAAGATGGACCAATCGTAGCAGAGAACACATATAGAGGGCTTGTTTTGGGATTCCGGCGTTTGCATTTGCCATGGGGCTTCATGGGTCTTGAATCCATTCAAGGTCCTCAGTTGTCTTTCGGACCATTTTCTCTTGATACCCTTGATAGGTTTCGGGCTCGATACCCTGCTCATTGTGGTCTACCTGACTTTCGATTGTACCCGCCTGGTGATTGTTCGCGCTGGCAACCTAGTTGCCAATCGTTTTAGGAACATACACATGTGACTGCGGGGGTATACCATGGTACCTAGGACAGAAATCGGGCCACGCTTTGCAGAGTATACCTGGAGGGTGCTTCCGTGTTCGAGTTGCATTTGCACCGGTAAGTTTCTCTAGTGTTGGTTGTTGTAACTGTTCTTCCAATTAATTTAGTGCTTGCTTGTCTTATCTCTTAGGGGATTATTTTAGTGTGTGTTACTTTTGAATGTTTAGACTACCTTAGAGTGTATTGGATCTTCTCACACAGTGGAGGATCCCGAGCTCCGTCGGTCACGAAGGCTTCTTGGCTTGCCATCTGTTACACTGAAGCCACCCCCACCACCATTAAGGCGGAAGCTAGACCAACAAGGGTCTTTTGAAGCGACCAGGTTACAACCTATTGTGTCCGAACAACCCCGGGAGGAACCGACCATTTTGGACCTTGAAACCACCGCTCTTGGCTCGGTTGAAACCCCAAACACTAATTTCTTGGCACCTTTTATTGTACCAATTCTATTTCACAAGTGCCAGACAGTTTCGCACATAGCAATGGAAACAAATGTTGTTACTCCTTCTGGGAATTCTTCCATTCCCACCATAGTTTTCACCACAGGAGAGCTTACATCTCCTAACCCACCGTCGTTGGTCCGAGCCACCATGGTCTCGACCGCAACTACGTCGCACAGTGGACCGAACCCGTCTTTGGCAGCGGCCACAACCCCCTTCACACCTAGTGCGACAAGCCCTTCGTTCTCATACGAGATGCCTAGTTCGGGTACAATTCCTACACTTTCCTACTCCACTTTACAGACTTTGAGTATGGGGGCAGGGAGCTCTAGAGCTCCTCTGCAAGGTCACTTGGGGGGAACTCTTGTCCCTTTTAACGTTTTTCCTTACGGAGGAGGTCATATCCCTCCTTCGTCCCCTTCACTCAGTGGCTTGCATCAACAATCCACCGGGCAACCTACACCCAATAGTTTATTTGGAGTGGGGAGTCAAGGACCACCTTCGCATAGTATGTCGGTAAGTTTGACACCGTTTTCTTGGAATAGAATGTTTGGTAACAACACATTCTCGTCAGCCGATTTCCCGACTGGGGGCAACCCCATTTTTGGACAATTTATTCCTGTTCAGGGTACTATTCCTGCACAGGGGGAAAACATAACAAGACCTTGGAATTCAGGGCAAGGATCCGTTCCCTCCTCCGGAATGCCTATATGGGGTAATTCTTTCAACAATCAATGGAACCTTGGACAAACTACTATGCCTATCCCCACGGGACCGGCATGGGGTAATCCTTCCCAAAGTCCTTCGAATACAATGCATGCCCAACCATCTATGTCCTATTTGGGAAATCAGTCGATGATGTCTCCACATATGAAAAATCCTTACGCTGGCCAGGGCCATGGTTTCTACCAGAATCCGGGTCAGCAGCCAAACGTTTTCTGGCAACCTGGTGCCAGTCAAACTCCAGGACCCTTTTTCCCAGGTTATCAGCAACAACCCAAACTACCATTCCTGGTGACTTTACACTTGCCAGATTTGACAAGGTTGTTGAATGACCCCATTTGTCATGATCCACATTGGCCTCCTATGCCGACGAAGTTTCCTCCAGACATTCCAAAGTTCAAAGCCAAGCCTAATGAAGATCCAGGAGATCATGTGACTACCTTCATCTTTGGTGCTCATCTAACTCATTGAAAGATGACTCCGTACAGTTGTGATTGTTTCAACGTACTCTCATTGGGAGTGCCGCGAAATGGTACATCGAGCTCGATCGCTCAAGATACTCTTTTTTTGGTGAACTGGCGATGGATTTCCTTAACCATTTCTAGTTACGTGTGAGATACGATGCTGGCACAGAGATGCTCACCAATTTAGAACAGAAAAGAGTGGACCATATCTCTGATCACATCCGAGAATGGAAACGCTGAAAGAGTTTAATCAAGGTACCAGTCCCACCAGCATTCTTGCTTGAGTGGTTCCTTAAGTCTTTGGTTCCGCATTTATCCAAAGACATTGTGACGTCAGGAGTTTTCTCTGAGGAAGACACCATCATGAGGGCTCAACAGTTTGAGCTCATCTACTCTCAGTTTGGTTTATTATACAACATCTTGCCAGATGTGCCACGTTCAATACTGGATAAAACTAGACAGAGAGTCGGACCACATATCGATGGTATTGTCGGTTCAACACAAACCAAGCCCGCTAAGCAATTGACAAAGAAGTTGTAACAGTTATCTATACAAAACACAGTGGCCAACCAAACTACTACTTTGACTGCTCCCCCTACCAAAACATCAGAAGTACACACAGTGCAGTCGACTAACCCAAAGGCCACCCAGCAACCTGAAGGGAATAAAAAACAACGAAATAAGGGTAAGGGGGACAAAAAACCCAACGATAATGCTGGCGGGGACAACACTAAAAAATGGAAGGCGAGGTATCCGTGCAACTTGTGCGCGGAAGATCACTCGACCCATCTATGTCCTCGACTTGCAGAGGCCCAAACGTTTGTCACACAGCAACAACAAGCAGTGTTGACTAATCCCTTTCAACATGGGCAAAATCTAACTCAAGCCTCTGCAAGCACAGAAGGGGGCAGCTAAGAAAACTGCCCACCTCCGAACAACCCCTCATCCATGAACATATATATGGTTAGGGGTGATTCTTTAATATCGACTAGAGCGCACGATTATAGTAAACCAAGCGCTTCTGAGAAGGGCAAAGAAGCTGACCTCCCATATCTTCCTCTACACATTGAGAAAATGTTGGGAGAAACAATGACACACATTCCAAAAGGTGCATTTAAAAAGGCTTCTCATAACCCAAACGCAAGGGCCGCCCAGAACTACTCTGTGGTGGAAGATTTATCACAAACCCCTTGTGCGATATTTTCTTTGGAGGTCCTCCAAAGTTTCCCTTCTCATAGGAAAGCTTTGTTAACCACTTTGGGCTCTACTGATACTTGTAGTCCGGGTACCATCATGTTAGATACAACTGACTTAAAACCTCGTATGCCTTACCACGTAGCATTTCAGATAGTAGTGGCTTACCCCACGAAATTTTTTACACGGAATATCTTCCACATGGTGGTCGATGAGGGCGCCTCGACATGTGTTATGTCGTTGGCATGTTGGAAGGCCATAGGCCAACCCGTTTTGTCTCCATCACCTACTCTCCTCACTGCTTTCGATGGTCGTTCTTTCCGACCACATGACATCATTCCTTCTTTCCCCGTGCAGTTAGGAGGGAAGACTGTGTGTGTCGAAGTAGAGGTAGTCGACGCTCCCCTCGACTATAACCTCTTGTTAGGATGGAGTTGGACTTATTCTATGAAAGCTATGGTTGCTACAGTTTTCCGGGTCTTGTTGTTTCCACACGAGGGCTGGATAGTGACCATCGATCAATTGTCTTTCTCCAGACCTGACCCAGCTTTGGGGGCATCCACGGTCCCGCTGATTGATAATCCTCAACCATGTATCGTCAATGTAGGAGTTGGTTTGTGCCCATCTTTGATGGGTACCTTCGATTACCCACCTTCGCAGGGCGATATCAAATTTATATCTAATCACCATAAGGTTGAGATTTTTCAAGTTTCATTGTTCCACATGACTTACTTCGAGAATCCATGGATTCTTCCTTCCCCATCAGCCATGATGGATGATCCGTCGGGATTTTTCGAAATGACTATGGTTGAGTTTTTAACTTAGCATGCATTAATTAACCATTGGGAAACTTAACAAAAGCATGAGAAAATAAATGAATTATACAGTCATTAACATAATTACAAATCTGAAATGCAATGAGAAACAACAAACCATTATACACAGTGGTTGATAACGGAGTTCGGCAACCTTGCCTACGTCTCCGGGCCTTTTCTCTTGTGGGGGAGGCTTTTTATTTCTTTTCGAAAGCTTATTAGTACATATTTACAATGTCAGATGGTCTCTAGACTGATCTGGTCTTGTTCGCTCAGATCTCTGGAACCATGCACAACTTACGGCACCTGAATCGAATGTCCCGAGCTCTCAGAAATCGTCCGACAGCATCTCCTCCTCAACGGTCTCCCTACCTCAAACTGGATTTGACTTGGCTTGTTTCAACATCTCTGCTCTGAAATTGCTCTCCAAAATCTGTCCAAAGGCTCCGCAGCGTCCCAAAACCCCTGTCTAGGCTCTGACGGCACCTGAAACGGTCGAAAAATGAAGAAGATATGTTTCCTTGAAGTTCTCCCCTTCAACTATGCTGTCTCTGGTTCTACACTTTGCACCCTTCCTCTCCAAACCTAGCACACACGCTCATTTAAGCGCAAAGAACCCAGTCCCGTACGCAACCGCGCACCGGTACAAACCGTAGAACGGTTAGGGCGCCTCCAGCCCCCAACCGCCTCGGCATTCGGTCATATTACCCACGCGACCATAGGCTGGGCGCAAAAGTCGTTGGCCCGTTTCAAAACCGTGCAACGGATTAAACTCCCGCGCAAATGTATAACCAACCGTGCGCATAACACAATGTATTAACATAATATAAAACCCCCGCGCTTTTAAAACAAGGGTTATATAACAATGTTATATATGTTATAACAAACATTGCAATATTATAATGCGTGCGCGCCCACTACATATACATATGGTCATATAATAATTACAACAAAACTGTGGGTCAGGGCTTAGGCCCCGGCCTGCGCCCTTTTTCCGCCATAACAAAACTTTAACTTTAAATACAAGTGCAATGGGTTATGTAACAAGGAACAATTGCGGATATGTTGGCTAGCGGAGTGTTTGTTAAGTCATTGCATAGAGAGGGAGGTCCCGGGGTCGAACCCCGCGGACCCCCACATAAAATTTTTAACATAGCAAATAATGACCAACCAACGAGGGCCACGTGGCACCCAGGCATTGGGCCACGTGCCCTCTTGTCATTTGCTTGCCAATGTGACACGTGTCATCACATGATTCGTCAATGAACAACCAACCACCAATCGCCATGTCATCAAACTGCCACGTCAGCAAGATGGTACGGCCCTCCACGTGGCCGTACGGACTGTACGGACAGGTACAGTCAGCATCCCAAATTTTTCCCTGTTTGACTTGGCGGTCAAATCGCGATATCTCCTCCATACGGACTCCGTTCGCGAAAATAAATACACCGCCGGAATCAGGAAAACGAGACGAACGCAATGGTGTTGGTTTCGTCGGATTCCAAGCACTTTCATTTTTGAGCATTTTTCATGCCCTGACAAGCTTCTGAATCCGATTTCGGATCAATGGATGAGACAGGGCACCCCGGAATGTCCATGCCCTTGTCATCCACTGAAGTAGCGTACTCTCTAGTCCAGCAAGCTTCAGCTTACCCTGATCCGACTCCTGCACAAGAGTTAAATCCACTTCTAGAGCCTATTTCGGCTCGGGGTTCTCTCGCTAACGTCGATTCGTTAGATTTAGTCTTGCCTTCTGATGAAGAAGTAATCGAAGCAATGACTAGTCTGGACAAGCCTTGGGAACATCTTCATCACAGATCATATTTTCTCCCAGAGTTAAGCCAAATCGAAGCAGGAGAATTCACCGTGACCATGACGGGAGGTCAGCCGTGTCCTATTAATCTCTTAGCTACACATGAAATTTATGCTGAGGGAAATATGGTGACTATCACTGAAACTATACCAATAAACATCTCCTGAAACCCAGGCGTCATGGAAAACATCTTCATCGGAGCATATTTCTCCCCCGAAGAGATCCAAATCTACAGGGATCTTTTCAAAGAATTCCGCGACGTTTTTGCCTGGTCTTACGAGGAAATGCCAGGTATCGATCCAAAAATAGTTGAACATGAAATCACAACGTATCCTGATGCCAAGCCTGTTTGACAGAAACTTTGTCTAGTTAATCCTAAGAAGGCAGCAGCCATCAAGGTTGAGGTTGAAAAATTGCTAAAGCCAGGTTTTATCTATCCTATCCATTTGACTCAATGGGTGTCAAATCCTGTGCCGGTCAATAAAAAACAAGGCACGATTTGTGTATGTACCGATTTTCGTGATTTGAACAAGGCAAGTCCCAAAGATAATTTTCCAACACCGTTCATTGACCAAATCATTGATGAATGTGCTGGTTGTGAAGCCTTTTCTTTCATGGACAGTTTTTTGGGATATAATCAAATCCAAATCAAACCCGAAGACCAACATAAAACGACATTCATTTGTCCATGGGGTACATTCGCATATTGTAAGATGCCTTTTGGTCTTAAAAATGCTGGAGCCACATTCTAGTGGGCCATGTCTTTTGCTTTTCATAATCTCAAGCATATAGTCGAGGCCTACCTAGATGATTTAGCATCACGATCTCGCAAGAGAACAGATCATCCCACACACCTTAGACTAATCTTCGAACGTTGTCGCTACTTTAGGATTCACTGGAATCTAAACAAGTGCAGCTTCTGCGTAACGTCAGGACGTTTGTTGGGTTTCATCATATCAACAACAGGGGTCATGGTCGATCCTCTCAAGGTGGATGCAATAATCCAGTTTCCCCTCCACGCACAATTTTACAACTTCAGAGTCTACAAGGCAAGGAAAACTTTTTACGACGCTTCATCACCAACTATGCCGAACTCACCAAGGGTTTTATTCATTTATTGAAGAAAGACGTTCCTTTTCTCTGGGACGAAGCTACTCAACGCTCTTTCGACGCATTAAAACATGCCCTCACAACTGCACCTCTGCTACGACCACCTAACTATAACAAAGATTTCTTATTATATCTGGCTGCCACAGAGTCTACCATTGGCATGGTTTTAGTTTAGGAAGATGATTTGTTCTTAGAATACGTTATCTATTACCTGAGTCGAGGCCTCGTAGGACCGAAACTCAATTATTATCATATCGAAAAACTTGAGTTGGCAGCAACTCATGCTGTCCAACGATTCCGGCATTATGTTCTGTTTCACAAGACCATCGTCATTGCTGTCGTGAATCCATTCCAGTACATGTTGACACAACGGGTTATAGGCGGAAAAATCAGTAGATGGATAGTAATCCTTCAGGAATTTGACTTAGACTTCATTTCAACAAAGTCCAAAAAGTCATTGGTCTTTGCAAAGCTTATTTCGGAACTTCCGGTTGAGTCAGGTGACGTTGTGCTTGAAGAATCACCTATCCGGGGAGATATGTTTTTGTTCACATCTTCAAATCCCTGGTACGGAGATATACTTATCTATATCTAGACTTTGAAGTGCCCCACTTCTGCTTCTCGTGACGAGCCTCGACGTATATGCCATCACGCTAAGAATTATCTCATACTCGATGATACGTTGTATCGGAGAGGTGTAGATTGCATCTTACATCGATGTCTCACACATGAGGAGGCAGTCATCGTGCTCAACGATTATCATACTGGAGCTTGTGGCGGTCATTTGTCTGGGTTGGAAACAACCCAAAAGATTCTATGAGCAGGTTACTTCTGGCCAACACTTATCAAATATTGTATTGAATCGGTCAAGAAATGCCATCCGTGCCAAATCTTCTCTCAGAAGATGAGGGAACATCCCGCTCCTATGTTTCCTGTCATCACAGTTGGTCCCTTCACCAAGTGGGGGATTGATTACACTACTTGCAACCCCCCATTAGCAAGGGGGCACCACTATATCATCGTAGCTTTCGACTACTTCACTAAGTGGGTCGAAGCTATGCCAACGTTTAAAGATGATGGAGAGACTGCAAATCTCTTCTTATTCAATCATATCATAGCAAGGTTCGACATCCCGAGAGAGATTGTCACTGACCATGGCAATCGCTTTGAGAACCAAATGATGACCGAATTAACATCAAAGGTTGGGTTACGGAAAGAACATTCATCACCTTACTACCCCCAAGCCAATGGGCAGGTAGAGGCTGTAAACAAAACTCTTAAGACTATTTTACAACGAACTATCAACTTAGCCAAGTCAAATTGGCATTTGATGTTATACTCGACATTATGGGCTTACCGAACATCTGTTAAGATTGGAACCAGTTTCTCACCTTTTCAACTCGTTTATGGGTTGGAGGCGGTCTTGCCCATCGAATGTCAGATCCCATCTCTAAAATTGGCAGTACAATTATTTCCAGACACTTCTCCACTTGAAGAATGGTTAGTACACCTTGAGCAACTCAATGAGTAGCGTCGTGATGTGGCCCTGGCCAACGAGGCTCACAGACATAAGGTCAAGTGTCAGTATGATAGGTTCGTTCGTCCTCGGATTTTCTCTGAAGGCGACCTTGTCCTGGTCTATGACCAAGACAAGGACCCCCTGGGGACAGGAAAATTCAATACCATGTGGTTCAGACCCTTCATCATAAAAGAGGAATTAAAAAAGGGCACTTATCGCCTGGTTGATTTTGAAGGGAATGCTTTGGCAGAGCCTAGAAATGGGCTCTACCTCAAGAAGTATTACTCATAGGCAAGTCACCGTGGGTAACTTTTTGTAACATATGTATAGTCTTTGTACTATTACTTTTTAGTTTCTTTTTAAAAGTGTTATGGACGTGTCATTAATGTTATCTTTCGTCAATATGGAAGATGTCAAGTGATTCTGAGGTGTTCGTTGGGTATGAAGATGGTGCTAGTTGGCACACTTGGAGGCTTGCCTCCACAGCTTGGGTAATATTTACACCCCAGGGCCAGTTATTATCTTTCGGAGGTATATGCTTAGGTGACACCACAAATAATGTCACCGAGTATAGTGCAGTTATTGAGTTGCTTCGTGACGCCTTGTCATTGGGTATCTCTCATCTCCAGGTCTATCTCGACTCTCAATTGGTTGTGTCTCAGCTAAACAGAATATACCGGGTTCATGATCCAACTTTACACTGACGATTCCTTAGGGTACATCTCTTAGAAAAAAACTTTGATTATATTACATATTTTCATGTTCCTAGGAGATTAAACCAAATTACAGATACTCTAGCTAATCAAATTTTAGATTGGCATCTTGCACACATATGAAAGAACATTGACATAAGCATGTAAATACATCCTTGCACATGTGATCCATAAGACACAAAAGATAAAAACCATATATAACATCATAAAATAACCAGAGTACATAGTGGACGCAAGCGCCTCAAAAATGGGAATCATAATGAGTCAGAGGGCTTATGCCCTCAAAAAATATATACAAGTAAGTACTCGTGGCACAGAAAAAGTCTAAATAGGTTCAGGGCCTATGGGCCCTGTTATAATCATCCATAGCATGGGCTAAACGCCTAAACAATTGGACCCATGTCCGAGGTTCCCCCACTACATGAGGCTGCATGGATGGCGGTAGGTCCTCTATCTCTGCCATCGAGACTGTGCGAGTGAGTGCAGTGAAGTTTCACTCAACTCGTCTAATGACCCTCTCGGCCTCCCCGGCTGGGAGGTTCCCTGCTACTGTTGCTCCCCTAGTGGCGACAACTGCGGCTTCTGGCCGTGGACGATGCCTGTTTCGTGCATAATGGGCAGGTCGCGCGGGTCCCACATCTGCATGCAACAAACGTATACCCGTCAAATACTCTGGCTTACAAAAAAAAATGATATATATAACAAAAAATGACATAAAAATGACATATGCAAACAAAAAAAAACTACAAAGGTGGAGACTTACCCATCTCCCATTGCTCCTCACCAGGAGGCACGGGTATCTCAAGACCTCTAGAAAAATCTATCCCTGCATATGGGTAGTCCTCGATCACAAGGATCTGCCATGAAAACCATGCAAAGAAGTCATCATCGAAGGACTCAATGGTCCTTCCACCATCCTGTCGCGGTAGTAATACTGCCCATCTACACACTGCAGGAAAAGAGGCTTGATGTCCTCGTACTACAACCCGAGGACTAAATCTCGAAACCCTCTCAAAAAAGAATGAAGACAAAATCGTCCCGAACCCGAAATTCCTCTATGTCCGCTGTCGGCAATCTGTCAATTGCTTCTTCATGCAATCGAGCAGTGTGGTACTCCAGTAAAAAATCTGTGAATTCAAGCACTGGATAACATAGTTCATCTGTGTGCGAGACGCCTGATGCAAGGCTACCGAGCCGGTAATCTGCCCAATCAGTAACAATATCGCCTGCAACGATAGGTTAGTGATCTTACTGATGGGTACCTGGGAGCCCACACGGTCAGTCCCAGCCTCATAGTGCTCGGCTATCAATTCCGATATCTTACTCGGTCTCGCAGGAAACATCCTGTAGTTGACTGTTTCCCCTCTCCTTTAGAGGCCAGTCAAAAAATAGATATCCTCGGTGGTGGGCACCAGTGATTGCCCCTCTAGCATAAAGGCCTCTGCATCAGGGTGCCAGTAGTCAATCAAGGCATTCAGTAGCCTTGGTTGTGTGTGCATAAATGGACACAGAAATAACTTCAGTAAACCACATTGCATCAACACCTCCACGACATTCGGATCTGCTGCAACCAACTCACTGATTGCTTCATGCTCCCTTTCCCTCCATTGGACATACATCCTACCAACACAACAAAGTAAAGGAGGGTCAGTACTTGCTCTTTGGTTTTCTTTTTTACTACAAAAGGGGGGTACACGCAAGCTATAGAGGCGACAGTTGCGTGTACACGCGAGAAGACTTTACTCTACCCAAATGTACACGCGGCCTGTCCAGAGACAGCCCGCGTGTACCTAGGGCCGACCTTTTTAAGGTCGACGCCCACCCAAAAAACAAACGTAAAGACAAAATTGAAGGATTGAATAGCTAGATAAGGGAGTTTGTACTTACTTGGTCCAAGCAGAAGTTCGTTTCGTCCACTGTAGCTCCCGGAATCACTGTTTTTAGCAAAGGGGGTCTTTTGGCTCCAGAGTCAATTTCCAAATCAATAATGGTGATAATGAGCTGCCAGCTTCTATTTATAGACTTTTTGGCCTCTTTTTGTCACTTTTTTGGCCTCCCTTATCAGTTTATTTATACCAAAAACCATTTAGAGTGATTCAGGAGTTATATGGAAGGGATTTGATCGGGTATTGGGACACTTTTTTTGAGTTTTGAGAAAATTTTGACGATCCATAATTTTTTTTCCAAGAATCAACTTGAGCATATAGGTTAGGTTATTACCCCAACTTTTGCATCTTGTTATCTTTTTCCTATGCTATAGGATCGATCCCATCAGGTTGTGACATGGAACCATCATATCTGCTTTAGAAGTGTCGCAACTTGGCGGTAGAGCTTACCAGAACATGGATGCCCTAGGTAGGTCCTGTTTGCATTATGGTGTCCATGTTGTTTCTAACACACTGTAGGCTTGTGAGTCCGTATAGTATTTCATGAATATGAGTTTGAGCCTCATTTGCATGATTCTTCTTTGCTCTTTGTCTCACCCTCAGGACTCCCAAAAATAACAGGTCTCCTTTTAAGCCCTTTTCAGACCCTCTAAACATGAAAAGATTACCGAGCGATCTTGTGGTCTTTCACGCTCGTTAAACTGAAATTTGAAGTCACGTCTGTTCGACGGTAGTTTACCCCTTTTTCGGTTCGGACGGTCAACTGTATGAAAAATTTTATACTCTATGGAACTTCCGTTCTTTAGAAGAGTACTCTCAGGTATAATTTTATCCCTTTTTCGGGCCTGAGGGACTAAACTTACGAAAAAGAAACCCCCATGGAGTCCATAGTTAGGCTCTTTTCAGACTCCCTAAAATTGAAAAGATCGTTGAGTGATCTTATTCTTTCACACTCGTTAAATTGGTCCAGAAGAATCTTCCTGACGGAGTCCATAGTTAAGCTTTTTTCATACTCCTTAAAAGTCAAAAAATGGTCGAGTGATCTTGTCCTTGTCACACTCGTTAAAATGGTTTTGAATCGACGTCTAATCGGTGCTAGTTTACCCCTTTTTTGAACCGATTAGACTATCTTCGAAAAAGGTACCCCAATGGAGTCTCCTTTTATGTTTTTTCAGACTCTCTAAATATGAAAAACCATCGAGCCTACCTTCTCTGGGCTCGTTAAATGTACATCGAAGGTCATTACCATTGTGTGTTTTATCAACCGCATTTGCATACCTTATCTACCAGCCTTGTGACAGTTTGCTTCTGCGTTTTAACACCTTTGGCCACCGGAGGATTTTTCCCGAGTATCATTTTACTAGAACATCAGTCTTGTCCTTGTGCATTGAGATTGTATGTTTGCAATACTCGCTCCTCCATTGTAACGTAATATTCCTTTATTCTTTGTCCAAAATTATTGAAAAGAACAAAAAAAAATCAAATATACCCCAAAAAGAGGAAGGGAAAGGTATTTTCTTTATTGACAGCATAATGAGTCTCCCTTGGATAAAGCACATCTGACCATTTGTTCATCATACTATGGGATGTAGTACGACCTTAGGAAGCTTTTCTCGCTATATAGAGTTGTGTCCTCCACCATTTGGTTATTCTTCCAAACATATGGAGAGTCTGCGTTGCCTCCTACTTCGTAGACTTATGATTAACATATATGCTGCCTGAGTCTCATCACTTGTCGTGCTATTGTCCAAGGGAAGTTTGTCACTAAGCCTGAGTTGGCCCCTCTGCAATATGTCTCTTGTACGCATACCCGACCATCCTGAACGTCCAATCAAGTCCTTGTTCGAAATCACTGAAGCCTTCAGTCTGATCATCAATATTATCAAGTCCATGACCGACGAGCCGTCGAAGACCTCTGGGTAGTGCAGTCGTACACTCATATTACACTCCTACCCAAGTTTTGGAAGATTTTGAAGTTGTTGCTCGAGCTCTGAAGATATCATCTCCAACCATCAAGCTGAATCAACTTATGGAAGATGGATACTCTATATGTATATCTTTCTGATTTCGAGATGTAGCTTCACTGTGTATTGTTCGAGGCTACTCTTTATAGTTATTCGACATGAATCTACAGTGTATTTGATCGATATCCATGGTTCTATTTTTATCCCGAGCATGGGTATGCCCGCCTCGGTGAGACATTTGTTATTTTGCAGACGACACCTCTTGGTTCCTGATCCTTGGGCTCAATCGTTCGGCACATCAGTAAATATTGGTAATGTATTTCGGCCATCAGATGCTCTTCTGACCTCACACATTAGGGGGCATCTATTATAACCCTAAATTGCACCACACATGATTACCTAGCATCAGGCCAACTCATAACCTTTCTTTGCCAAAAACACTGCTGAACAACTCTTTGAAAATACTCTTGTGTAAAGTCCCACGTGCCCTAACCCATTACTGCACGCGTGTACATGTTGGCTAGCTCAAAACAACACGCGTGTACCTACTAAAGCACGAAAAAAGGGACTGCTGGGTGAGTTAACAGAAACTCCCGGCCATGCATGGCCGAGGGTTCGTCCAAATACCTAGCTCCTTTTAGCCTATAAAAGAAGGGTTAGGGGTACCTTTTGGGAAAGGAAAAATATAGAAAAGAAACTCTTCCCATATACGTATTCCCAATGTCCCAACCCTTTAGCCTTTCCTTGTGCCAAAGGAGATTCAAAGCAAAGCAGTTGAAGGACAGAAGAAGAGGAGCCCAGGATTAGGTTCGTGGAGCGGTGGCCGGTCTTAACTTTTTGTAAGTTGACTCATTCAAAGTAATAAAGAAAGTACTTTTCCCGTCCCAATTCATAAACTTTTTATGGTTTGATTAGTACATGTTTTGGATTTCTAACCCGTTAGTATATAAGTAGTATGCATGCATAGTTGTTGTTTGTCTTAGATGTAGGTCAACTTTGGAAGGTGTATTGCGAACAAGTAATCAAGAACAATGGAGGATCGACATCAAACGTCGGGAACGAGGTAGGTTGATATTTCCATGTATTTACTAAGAAAAGGGGATTTAAATCTAGGGATGAAGGTAGAAAGTAATTTCTCTTCGGTTATATCTGCATGCAAAGTCTGAACTCTATTTGCTAGTCCGTAGGGAGTTTTTCCCAACAAAAATTCCTGAGGGTGACAATGAATCAAACACCTTATTGGATGAGATTATTTTTTCCCTGGTGAATCCATTACCAAGAGACCAGTTGCACCAAGCAGTTTGATCTAGAAATCCTGGCTCCCAAGAGAATTCACACCAGGAGAAACCTAGAAGCTTCAATCCATGTGTCTGGTCCTAAAAATATTGTACACAAAAGAAAATAAAGGAAAATAAGCCCAAATTTGTGTTTAGACAGATATCTATCCTTGCCCAAAGATGGAGTGACAAGCATTGAATATCTTGAGTTTCATGTAAAATTTGAGCAAACTTTGTTCATAACCAAATATGAATCTTGTTTGAATGAGGTCATCTTTGATGAAAAGAGATTCCAAGATTTAATTTTAGTTGCCTCTACCAAACCTCTTGTGATCCACACTTAAAACCAACAGCCACTTCAAGCCCTCACAACAACTATGGAAGCTAGGTTTCCCCCTCTCGTAATCCCTGCTCAGTTACATGATTTTCCTCGAGAGTATAATCTAAGGATTAAGATGTATCATGTTGAAGGCAATGTGTCATCTTAGAAACATCTAGATTGTTTTAATGATTTCATAGACTTAGAAGAAGTAGATTTTGAAGATGCAAAAATGATACTGTTTGCACAAAGTCTTGCAGGAGAAGTGAGAAAGTGGTTGAGAGCTCTCCCAATAGCTAGTATTGTATATTTTGAGGCCTTTGAAACCAGTTTTATTGCAAAGTGGGGTGACAAGAAAAACCCCCTTCAGTTGTTGACTCAGTATAAAAACATGAGGAGGTCAGCCAACGAAACAGTGCATGAGTTTTCAGCCATATTTGTAAAGGTCTATAATCTGATTCCTACTGAGGTAAACCCCCCCCTAAATCTACTCAACTCATATATGTTGATTCATTTGAAAGTGATTTTTCTTTATTGTTGAGGGAAAGAAGATCTACTTCATTAGATGACATGATGAACGGGGCAATAGAAGTGGAAGTGAATATTATGGCCTCAGGGAAGATCGAAGTTGATTATGATAGGGACATAAAAAAGGTTCAAGATAAGGCACAACCTTCAGCCTCACAAACATCAGAAGAAAGGTTTGAAATTATGATGAAAACTATGTAAAAAATGATGGAGAGAATGGCTTTAGATAATAATCCTAACACCTGAGAACAGGCTGATGGCCCACCTAGAAATTAGAGAAGACAATCAATCCCACAAATTAGACAAAGGGATTAGAGAAATAAAGGGGATCATAGAAATAAGGGGAATTGGGGAAATCAGGGGGATCAACAAATAAGACCTCCTTTTCAAAATAACTATGTAAATGAGAATTATGATGACAACTTTGAAGACAACATGCATTGTTGTGATGGAGATGAGACATAGGTGTTTTTGGCCAAAGAGGAACATGACCAGTTCATGGATGCTAATGAAATATTCATGTAGGAAAATGATGACAGTTTTTCAGTAGAAGCAGAAGATTACCAGATAGGGTTGCAGAACACCATCATGCAATTCAAAAGACAATATAATCTTCAAAATCAGAAAGTGTCTGCAAACCACCCAAAGGGAAATCCTTCAAAGGGAAACCCCACCAAAGAATCTTAGAGTAACATACCCTCTTCAAGTCAGCCCAAAAAATACTCTGCTGCAAAAGATGTTGTGGACAAAGGAAAGCAAAAGGAAGAATCTTAGAAAAAGGTACATGAAACAAGAAAGGAGACAATCACCAAAGAGGTAGAGAAAACATCATCCTCTTTTAATTTTGAAAGTGAGATGGCCAAGATTAAAATTTATGTACCATTCAATGAATAGATCAAGAACAATGAATATAGAAATCAAATCATCAAGATGCTTAAGATGGAACAAAATTATGACACTTTGAATATACAAGATGATCACCCAATCATCTTATTTGGCCCATGTGTAGAGGAAAATAGTGATGCTGAATAAGTCCCCCCTTTCTATGTCAGCCTGGAAATCCATGATATGACTTTGCATAATGCCATGTTGGATTCAGGAGCATCCCATAACCTGATACCCAAGGTGGTCATGGACCAATTGGGCCTTGACATCACAAGGCCTTACAAATTTCTTTTCTCCTTTGATTTAAGGAAGGTGAAATGCTTGGGACTAATCAAAGATCTGGTGGTGTCTTTAGCTCAAATTCCACCAAATAATATGTTCATGGATGTAGTGGTTGTTGATATTCCTCCCAAGTTTGGCATGCTTTTATCTAGATTATGGGATGCAAAATTGAAGGGAACTCTCGAGATGGACATGTCATACGCCACCATCCATGTCTTTGGTCAAGATAAGAGGTTGTATAGAGAGGTTTTTCTCAAATACATGGTCAACAACAAGTCACAGCTGAATAATCATCCCATCTACGTTGTGGAAACTGAGTTGGGGTCTTCTATTTTCTTCAATGACCTATGTTTTGAAGAGAAAGGGTCAGATATTGATATGGCTGACAAAGATAGATCTGATCAGCAAATTGAGAATTTTTCAAAGCAACAAGATAATGCAGAATATGAGATGTGGAGCATTGGATTTGATGGAGTTGTCAGCAGAGAGGGGGCAGGAGCGGGTGTGTGGATTAACCCCCCCATATTGGCTACCAAATTGTGCTATTATAAGATGTCTTTTGATTGCACAAACAATATGGATGAATATGATGCATTGGTATTAGGATTGAAAAATTTAAAAGAAATGGGTGCTAATAAGATAACAATTCATGGGGATTCTGAGTTGATCATAAATTAGGGGAAGGGAATATATCAAGACAAACACCCCATATTAAGAGCATACATGAATACAATGCTTGACCTGCTTGAAGAATTTTCAGAATATAGCCTCTCAACGATTCCAAGGGGTCAGATTCAGATTGTTGATGCCCGTGCCACTTCAGCTTCAGTTTTAAAGTTCCAATCTTTCTTACGGGGGATATGAGGTTGAGATCAAGCACAGACCAACAATGCCTGATAATATTAAGTACTGGCAGGTTTTTGAAGATGATAAACAAATAGAAAGTTTCCTCAAACTGGAAAATGGATTTGAAAATTTGAACATTGATGAGGAATATTGCGATGAAGAGGTGGATGAAACTACTTTCACAAAGGATGGTTACTTAGACAATAAAGGTTGCAGGTAGAGATATAGTTCAACTAAAGAGTAACATCATTCCCAAAGGTCTGGTCCCATTAGAGAAACTCTTTGATAATAATGATGTGTCCAGGAGTCCAAAAATTACAGTGAATGAAGGGGATGTTGAATATTGCAACATTGAGACTCAGGAAGATCCCAAGATCATTAAGCTATCCAGAACACTTAGCCTTGAAGTCAAGGAGAGATATATTAATTTAAAGAAATAATTCCCTGATGTTTTTTCCCGGAGCTATGAAGATCTGAAAGTTTATGACACTAGTATAATCCATCATGTGATCCCAATCAAAGAAGATCACAAACCTTTCAAACAAAAATTAAGAAGGATAAATCCTTTATTGTTTCCCTTGATTTAGAAAGATATAAAGAAGATATTTGAAGTCAAGATCATAGTATCCCTGAGGTTTTCTAAATGGGTGGAAAATCTGGTGCTAGTCAGAAAAAAGAGTGGGGAAATCAAGTTGTGTGTGGACTTCAGAAATATGAACAAGGTGTCTCTAAAGGACAACTACCCACTGCCTAAGATGGATCACATTCTACAAAAAGTGGTAGGTTCTCAGAAAATGTCAATGTTGGACGGTTTCTCTGGATACAATCAGATTATGGTGCACCCTGATAATCAGGAAAAGACAACATTCACAACACCATGGGGTTCATTCATGTATTCCAAGATGCCTTTTGGGCTCATGAATGCAGGGGAAACATTTCAAAGAGCTATGGACATAGATTTTTCTGATGAGAAAGACAAAATCATCATTATCTACCTTGATTATATCACTGTGTATTCTGTTTCGGATGAATAACACCTCAAGAATCTGAGAAGGGCATTTCAGAAGTGTAGAAATTTCGGTATCTCCTTGAACCCCAAGAAGTCAAATTTCACCATGGAAGAAGGAAAGTTGTTGGGCCAAATTATTTCAAAGGAGGGGATAAAGATAGATCCCATCAGAGTTGAGGGAATCTTAAAAATTGGCATACCCAGAAGTAAAAAAGAGGTGCAATCTTTCCTGGGAAAAGTGAATTTTCTGAGAAGGTTTATCGCTAACTTGGCTGAAATCATAAAGTATATTACTAACATGCTCAAGAAAGGAAATGAAATAAAGTGGACCCCTGAAGCCAAAAAATCCTTCGAAGACATTAAAGTGGCATTGACCAAGGCTCCAGTACCAGCCAGTCCTAATTTTGAAAAATACTTCATATTGTTCTCTTTTGCCTCAGAGCACACAATTGTTGGTGTTTTACTATAGAAAGATGAGCAGAATTTTGAGAAGCCCATAGCATATTACAACAGGAAATTGATGGATGCTCCCTTTAAGTATGATATCATGGTGAAGCAAGCATATGCACTAGTCAAGGCCTTGAAAGAGTTTAAAGTTTACATCTTGCATTCCCATACTACTGCCTATGTGCCCAACAATTCTATAAAAGACATCTTAACCAAGCCTGATCCTGAAGGAAAAAGGGGTAAATGGATAGTTGTGTTGTTAGAATATGACCTTGATATCAAACCTACAAATTTGATCAAAGGAAAGGGGCTTGCAAAATTGATTGCATAGACCAATTGTGAACTCTTAGGAATAAATTTAATTGCTGGCTTGTCAGTAGGTGCAGAGGAAGAGAGAGCCCCTCAAATATCCTAGAAGTTCCTCGACTCCCCATGGTATGTTGATATTATTTATGTGTTAGACTCACAAGGAATGGAGAAATCCTTATTGCTCCATGATGACACATAGTTTATAGATTTTTCATACACAGTATTGGACAAAATATCTTACCATGATTTTACTTTAATGTAGCTGCCATATAGTTTTGGGATGAACCTGAATTTCCTTCTAATTAAGCTAAGCAAGCCAAATGTAAATCGCATTTAAAAAAAGTAAAATTAAAAATAAAAAATTCACATTTTATAATATATATTTTAGTATATATAATATTTTACTGTGTTAACAGGCACGCGCATGGGTGGGGTTCGACGCATGGGCGAACCTCCTCGGGACGAATGTGATAATGATACACCAAATAACCATTCTGGCACTTCCCCTAGATATATTTTGTTGGATGTACTAGAGAGGAACCCTCATTCACACGCTGGCAGTGTTGGTCTTAATTGGTCTTTTGGTAGAACTGCTCGTGCTCATCACAAAAGAAAGATCTAGAAGGTGCGGGAGATTAAACCCAGTTGTGTTCTCGGTAGGGATGTTGCAATGGATAAAGTAACTAGTTTAGCGATCAAGGCCTTAGTGGGGAAGTTTTACTATACCAAAATGAACAAGGAACAACTAATTGATTGGGTTCTGAGGTTTTGGAAACCTGTCGTGGGTTACTGCCCTAGATTTAGCCTCCTTTCAAACCAATGGTTGGTTTTCCACTTTCTGGATGACGGGGATTTGCAGAGACTGATGAGCCCTCCATGGATTATCGGTAGAGGCATTTTAATGCTAAAGCGATGGTATCTGGGCTTCAATCGCTTCACATAAAGTTTCTCGAAGAGGTTTCTATGGATGCTTCTCCCCGAATTTTCAATAGAGTTATGTTCTGTCAAAATATTTGAGGTTATCACTAATTCTTTTGGAAATTTCATCTTTTTATGATGATCAAGCTCTTCGTTGGAGTAACAAGAGACTCACCTGGGTCCTAGTGGAAATTGACATGGACAAAGGTTTACCAGATGTAATTGAGATATATATTGGGGATACCTAAATTTGTCAAGCTATCGACTACTGGAGGGAGCCTTTCCGCTGCCACAATTGTTGGCAACCTAATCACCTTAAGTCAAAATGTCTGACATTCTAGGAGAAATGGAACGCTACAATGCAACTTGGTGTGGCTGTATACCATGTTATTCAATCCCTACTAGATTGCTTTGACAAAGGCACCTTCCTTGGTAAGATGAAATTATTTTTCCCATCCTTTTTTAGCAAACTTTCCTCGGAAGAGTTTGAATATTTAAGAAGCAATGAGAACCGTAATGATCCCAAGCCAATTTTTTTTTCTTGGTATCACTAACTACTACAGATTCATTGATGTGCAGGTGTTTATTGATTTATTAAGTGCATACAAGATTCATTCAACACATGAAGATCATAACACAATCAAGATATAGAAGCACAAGCATGATCTGACCTTTCATTATGTAGAAACAATACAATAGATGGCCGATCTGGCATAAACCTCAGATGGCCGTACAATCTAAAAAAAATGCTCTACTGATACAAAATGCTCTACCGATACAAAAGAATCCCCCAAAGGATAAATAGGTAATGAATACGAATACCCAACAGATTTGGATGTCAAACCCTCTAGCTGAAGAGTGCCACGCTCCAGGTGAAGACTGAAACCCTCAGAATTCGGCCTTGATGGCAAGATGCTCCAAATGAGACCAAACTCGGTCCAATGATATATCAGGGTAGTGGGAACCTCCTCCTGAGGTTTCAAGCCCAACATCCAAGTCCAACCCCTCCAACTGCTGGATCTCCTCAGGGAGTTGCGCCATCCTGAATAGATGGAACCCCAATGCAACTCGTCCCTGGAGTAATACACATCCAAATGGCGTGAAACTCTCCAAGTATATAGATCGGGATATGAAAACCCCATGGGAGAAGTTTCAGGACCAAATCTCAAGTAGATCTCT
Organism: Picea engelmannii; assembly: GCA_009831015.1. Lineage (NCBI taxonomy): Eukaryota > Viridiplantae > Streptophyta > Pinopsida > Pinales > Pinaceae > Picea > Picea engelmannii. Next base: position 148,184 of record ML817993.1, read on the forward strand.
CTAGATCTGAGTTTTTCTGAATCACAGGACGTCCCCTATGGCTCCAAGACGTCTAAATCTGCAGATAATTATATGATGATGATAACCCTCCACAAAAGTCCTCAAACTGACGATCAATCCCTTACAGACAAAACCCAAGTATCGGAATGGTCCCAGGCCCTATGGATAAGCTGGATCGAACCTCCCTCTAGATGATGGTGCACCCTTGCTGGAATCACAAGAACAGTACGACCGACTACCTTCTGAAGCGCTAGATGGAGATGAGATGATACTAGAATGGTGTGGAGGAATATTTCATCCCCGAGACCAAGCTATGGAACAAGGTGAGTGGATATTTCACCACTGAGTTGCTCACAAGGGTTTGTACAACAAACCCCCAAACTAAATGCTCAAGAGAAATAACAAATGCTAATCCAAAACTAGAATGAATAATAGGTGCATCCCCGCCTCTTACTTATAATTTTTCCTTCTAATTCTCTATTGATTTAGGTTAACTCCCAGGGTTAATCTTCTATTCTTCTGTTGAGTTATCTTTTACCCTTAATCCCTTTTCCTTTCTTAAGTCAACTTAAAAATATAAATTTAGCCTCATTGACTTCCCCCTTCAGTGTGAGACTATGACCTAGTGGGGGTGCCCAAGCCACTTAGTCTCCTCATCACCTCTCTAAGAGGTGGGGGACATTATAGTCTCCCCTGCTTGAAATTGCTTGTCCTCAATCAATTCCAAACCTGCTTCTGTTACCACGTGTTCCTGCTCCCAAGTGGCATCCTCAATGCGTAAATCCTTCCACCGGATTAGGTACTCCTTGATGCTTCAGTTTCTGAGCCTCTTCTCTCGGACTTCTAGTACCTCCTCTGGAATCAAAACAAGTTGTCCTACCTCATCCATGGGGGGTAATACCTTAATAGGCCTGATGTGTTGAACGAGGGATTTCTTAAGGCACGAGACATGAAAAACGTTGTGAATTCTGCTACACTATGGAAGCTCCAGCTCGTAAGCCACGACCCCTATCCTCCTGTTGACTCTGTAGGGTCCAAAGAAACATGGTTGTAGTTTCTCTGCTCCGCTTCTTTTAATGGAAGCATGGCTATATGGTTTCATCCTCAAGTAGACTAAATCGCCAACCTCAAAAGTCCGGTCAACTCTGTGCTTGTCTGCTTGGACCTTCTACTGGTTTTGTGCCCTCTGTAGATGATCCTTTAATTCCATGAGAATGTCTTGGCTCTGCTGTATCCAATCCTATACCATCAGTGCCCTGCTGTCTCCAAATTCTATCTATGCAAATGGAAGAGGGTCATAGCTATACAAATCTTTGAATGGAGACATGCTAATAGACATATGCTGGGTGGTATTGTAGCAATATTCTCCCAAATGCAACCATCTGACCCATGCCTTTTGTTGCCCCGCCACATAGTTTCTAAGATAGCCCTCCACCCACTTGTTGACTTTCTCTGTTTGTCCATCTGTCTGCGGGTGATAGCTAGTGCTAGAGGTCAAGGCCGTACCAACCAACCGAAATAACTCCTTCTAGAAAGCACTCATAAACCTGCTATCCCTATTGCTGACAATGGTCTTGGGGAGGCCGTGCAACTTGAAAATATCCCTGAAGAACAGGTCAGCCACCCGTGCTGCACTGAAGTCGGTAGCTATGGCGAAGAAGTGTGAAAACTTTTTTAACCTATCCACCACTACAAATATGCAGTCCTTCCCTTGCGTCTTAGGTAGCCTGGTGATGAAATCCATGGATATGATTTCCCATTTGTGCTCTGAAATGGGCAAGGGTTGGAATAGTCCTGCTGGGTACATGTGCTCATCCTTGTTTGCCTGACATGTCGCACACTCTTTGACGTGCCTAATCACATCGTTCTTGAGCCCCTTCCAAGAGAATCTTTCTCTTACCTGCCTATACGTCTTGCTAATTCCCTGGTGCCCCACCACTAGTGAGTCATGGCATGCCTGCAATACCTTGGCCTTGAAGGCCGATCCAGAAACCAAGAAGAGTCGATATTTGTAGTAGATGAGGTCATTAATAACCTTGAAATATTCATCTTGTACATGTCCATCCAGTAGTTGGCACACAAAGTGATCCTCTGCATACTCCATCACTAGCTATTCTTTCCAATCGACTGATATCCCGGTTATGGCAAGGATGAATGGCCTCCTGGATAAGGCATCAACCACCACATTGTTCTTTCCTTTGACAAACTCGATGTCAAAGTCATAGGCCTGTATTATGCTTACCCATTTTTGTTGCCTCTCATTCAAGTCCTTCTGTTCCAATAGGTATTTGAGATTGTTATGATCTGACTTGACAACAAACCGAGCACCTACCAAGTATTTCCGGAATTTGGCCAATGCATGCATGATAGCCAACATTTCTTTGTCGTAAATGCTGTAGAGTAACTCAGGCCCCCGGAGTTTCCGTCTTTCGTAGGCAAGTGGGTGCCTCTTTTGCATCAGTACGGCCCCTATTCCTTCCCTGGATGCATCACACTCCAAGGTAAATGGAAGATTGAAATCTGGAAGGGCTAAGACTGGACATGTACTCATCACCTTCTTCTTCTTGTCCATCGTTTTCTGAGCCCCCTCGTCCCACTTGAACGCTCCCTTCTTAGTCAAATCGGTCAAGGGTGCACATAATTGAGAGAACCCCTTGAAAAACTTCCTGTAATACATGCACATTCCCAAGAATCCTCTCAATTCCGTGAGTGTCTTAGGAGTGGGCCATTCCATGATGGCTTCAATCTTCTCCTGATGTACCTGTACCCCTTTTTCTATGATAATGTGTTCTAGATAAAGGACCTCCATCATTCCAAATTCACATTTGGACTCCTTAGCATATAGCAACTGATCCTCCATAATTGACAAAATCTGGTCCAAATGTCTAAGATGCTCCTCCCACGTCTTGCTGTAGATAAGCAGGTCATCAAAGAATACCATCAGGTGCTTCCTTAGCTGCTTGTTGAATACATGATTCATACATGACTGGAACGTACCCGGGGCATTGGTTAACCCAAAGGGCATCACTAGAAACTCATAATGACCGTAGTGACATGTAAAAGCTATTTTTGAGATGTCTTCCTCCCTCATCTTGATTTGATGATAGCCAGAACGAAGATCAATATTAGTGAAGTAGACGACCCCATGCAATTCGTCCAATGGTTCATCAATTCTTGGTATTTGATACCTATTTTTGATGGTCTTTTTATTCAAGGCCCTGAAGTCAATACTCATCCTCATTGTGCCATCCTTCTTCTTCACCAACACTACTGAAGAAGCAAAAGGACTACTGCTGGGCCTGATGTGCCCCATGTCCAGAAGCTCCTTGATGGCCTTTTCTATCTCGTCTTTGTACTTCTTGGGATGTCTTTATGGTGTGGTGATCATTGGTTTGTCCCCTTCCTCTAGATCAATAATGTGCTCAAATCCTCTATCCGGTGGGACCCCCGAAGGAATAAGCCCAAACACCTTGTGGTGTTTGTCAAGGATTTCCTTGATTTCAGGAGTGTAATGAACCTTGCCCTATTCATCCACATGTGTCACAATCCTGCATTCAGCTGCATAGACTATCTCATCCCTCTGGAAGATGGCTTCCATCCTCTTGGTCGTGACTACCTTTGCAACATTCCCTATCATGCCCCAAAGTACTACCTTTCGTCCACCCTCCTCTGTGAATGAAATTTGCATCATTTTATAGTTGGGGGTGATAGGCCCCAATGTGCTCAGCCACTGAACTCCTAAGATGATGTTGGTATCCAGAAGGTCCATGACATAGACGTCCTGTGTCAACTCATGCCTTCCCAAGGTAAGCTTCAGGCCTGGAATATATCTGTCACAGGGCATGGTGCTTCCTCCTGCAACCTCCACTTTGAACCCCTCAAATTCTATTGTGGGTATGTGCCTCCTCTTCAACAATGCTGCATCAATGAAGTTGTGGGAAGCTCCTCCATCAATCAAGACTGATACTCTCTGACTTTGCAAGAACCCCCTCATTCGGAAGGTGTTATACTTGGGTACTCCGCTGATAGATGCCAAGGTGGCCATACTATCCTGTTCTATGAATTGTTCCTCCTCTACTGCCTCCATGGTTTATGCCTCCATGTTCTATATCTATCCAATCTCATCTTCTTCTTCATTATCTGAAGTGACCTCGATGTAATGTACTTGTCCACGCCCCATGCACTTATGTGAGGGATTCCATGGTTCCTTGCACGTGAAGAAGAGTTGCTTCCTTCTCAGTTCTCTCCTGGTGTTGTCATCTATTCTTCCGCGTCCCCTGTCATAACCCTTAGGGTCATGTCCTCCTTGGTTTATTGGAGGCCTTTAATATCTTCCACCATTATTAAGAGGTGGTCTGCGTATGAATTTTGGTTTAACAGCGGGACCCAAATCCCTCATCTTCCAAATGGCTTCCTGTAGGTTGGTAGGCTTGAATGCCTTTACCCAACCCTTCAAGGGTTCCATCAAACCCTCTGTGAAAAGCATCATGAGCATGGTTGGAGACATATCATGCACCATCACTGCCAACCTCTGGAATTCATCAATGTATGCCTCAGTTGTACCTGTTTTCTTGAGTTGGGTGAGCTCCCGGAAATGTAACTCAGGATCTCCTTGATCAAATATATCAATCAGCCTTTGAGTGAATTCTGTATAGGATACAATCTGGTTGTGGTCGAGTGTGGTGAGCCCATGATACCACCAGTCGTGGGCCTTGACATCCAAGTACATAGTGGCAAACTTGATGGCCCCCATCTCTCTCATGGGGTTAAGCTACAGGCAGGTATCCATCTTCTGCACCCATGATTTTGTTTTCATCTTGGCTGTACCATCAAAGTATGGAATCTCGATCTTTCCTGCCTTTCGTTCAAACTCAAAACTGCCCCTATGGTTTTTCCTAGGCTAATTTCTGAACTTGAGTTGGCAATACTGATCTAGGGACATCTTCTTTTGAATCCTCATATCCAAGTTGTAGTATTCCTTGGTACTACTGGCCAATTGTTCCAAAAAGTCTTCAACCTGTTCATGTTGCCCTTGCTCATCTGTGAATGTGGGCATGTACGGTCTGGGGTTAGCTCTGCTACCTGGGTGTCGGCCTAGGTGTTCATCTGTGAATACTAGCATGTATGGCCTAGGATTGGCCCTGTTACCCATCTGCCCATGGAATGTGCCACCTCCCAGACTTCCTTCAGATCTAGGTGCTTTCTCTGGGTTATATCTGATGTCCTCATCTGAACCACTAGCCTCCTCATTCCCATACGTATCAGGATCCCTTCCCCGATGGGTTACTTGCATCAAAAGGTCAGTTGTCCGAGATTGGTTTTCATTCATCCTTTGCAGATTCTCGTCAACTTTCTTCAAGGTTTCATAGATTTTGTCTTGTCCCATTCTACTGGTTTCTTGATACTCATCTAAGTGTTGGACCAATGTGCTTTCTGTGCGGTTCATGTTTTGCTGAAACTTACCAAATTCGGCCACTAAGTAAGCCAAGCCCTGCAACTCATGATCATCCCCTGACCCTTCCATTTCTTCTTTTGTTTCACTGGTGTTTTTCTTCCTCTGACCCATAACAATTCCACTGTACCCCTGCATGCGTCGATCCTTCCACAGGTTTGGAGGATCTAAGCTCTGATACCACTGTAATGATCCCAAGCCAATTTTTTTTTCTTGGTATCACTAACTACTACTGATTTATTGATGTGCAAGTGTTTATTGAGTTATTAAGTGCATACAAGATTCATTCAACACATGAAGATCATAACACAATCAAGATATAGAAGCACAAGCATGATTTGACCTTTTATTATGTAGAAACAATACAATAGATGGCCGATCTGGCATAAACCTCAGATGGACGTACAATCAATAGATATGAGCTGCTACAAAATGCTCTACCGATACAAAAGAAGCCCCCAAAGGATAAATAGGTAATGAATACCAATACCCAACAGATCTGGATGTCAAACCCTCTAGCTGAAGAGTGCCACGCTCCAGGTGAAGACTGAAACCCTCAGAATTCGACCCTGATGGAAAGATGCTCCAAATGAGCCCAAACTTGGTCCAATGATAGATCAGGGTAGTGGGAACCTCCTCACGAAGTTTCAATCCCAACGTCCAAATCCAACCCCTCCAACTATTGGATCTCCTCAGGGAGTTGCGCCCTCTTGAATAGATGGAACCCCAATGCAACTCTACCCTGGAGTAATACACATCCAAATGGCATGAAAATCTCCAAGAATATAGATCGGGCTATGAAAACCTCATGGGAGAAGTTTCAGGACCAAATCTCAAGCAGATCTCTCTAGATCTGAGTTTTTTTTGAATAACAGGACATACCCCATGGCCCCAAGACATCCAAATCTACAGATAATTATATGATGATGATAACCCTCCACAAAAGTCCTCAAACTGACGATCAGGCCTTTGCAGACAAAACCCAAGTGTCGGAATGGCTCTAGGCCCTCTGGATAAGCTAGATCAAACCTCCCTCTAGATGATGGTGCGCCCTTGCTGAAATCACAAGAACAGTACGACCGGCTACCTTTTGAAGCGCGAGATGGAAATGAGCTAAGACTAGAATGGTGTGGAGGAATCTTTACTCCCCGAGACCAAGCTGTGGAACAAGGTGAGTGGATATTTCACCACTGAGTTGCTCACAAGGGTTTGTACAACAAACCCCCAAACTGAATGCTCAAGAGCAATAACAAATGCTAATCCAAAACTAGAATGAATAATAGGTGCGCCCCTGCCTCTTACTTATTCTTTTTCCTTCTAATTCTCTCTTGAGTTAGGTTAACTCCCAGGGTTAATATTCTATTCTTTTGTTGAGTTATCTTTTACCCTTAATCCCTTGTCCTTTCTTAAGTCAACTTAAAAATATAACTTTAGCCTCATTGAATTTCCCCTTTAGTGTGAGGCTATGACCTAGTGGGGGTGCCCAGGCCACTGAGTCTCCTCATCACCTCTCTAAGAGGCGGGGGACATTACAGTCTCCCCTGCTTGAAATTGCTTGTCCTCAAGCAATTCCAAACCTGCTTCTCTTACCACGTGTTCCTGCTCCCAAGTGGCATCCTCAATGGGTAAATCCTTCCAACGGATTAGGTACTCCTTGATTCTTCGGTTTCTAAGCCTCTTCTCTCGGAATTCTAGTACCTCCTCCGGAATCAAAACAAGTTGTCCTTCCTCATCCATGGGGGGTAATACCTCAATAGGCCTAATGTGTTGACCGAGGGCTTTCTTAAGGCACGAGACATGAAAAACATTGTGAATTCTGCTACCCTGTGGAAGCTCCAGCTCGTAAGCCACGACCCCTATCCTCCTGTTGACTATGTAGGGTCCAAAGAAACGTGGTTGCAGTTTCTCCGCTCCGCTTGTTTTAATGGAAGCCTGCATGTATGGTTGCAGCCTCAAGTAGACTAAATCGCCAACCTCAAAATTCCGGTCAACTCTATGCTTGTCTGCTTGGACCTTCTGTTGGTTTTGTGCCCTTTGTAGATGAGCCTTTAATTTCCTCAGAATGTCTTGTCTCTACTGTATCCAATCCTATACCATCGGTGCCATGTTGTCTCTGAATGCAATCTCTGCAAATGACAAAGATTCATAGCTATACAAATCTCTAAATGGAGACATGCCAATAGACATATGCTAGGTGGTATTGTAGCAATATTCTCCCAAATGCAACCATCTGACCCATGCCTTTTGTTGCCCTGCCACATAGTTTCTGAGATAGCCCTCCACCCACTTATTGAATATCTCTGTTTGTCCATCTGTCTACGGGTGATAGATGGTGCTATGGGTCAAGGCCGTACCAACCAAACCGAATAACTCCTGCCAGAAAGTACTCATAAAACTACTATCCCTATCGCTGACAATGGTCTTAGGGAGGCCGTGCAACCTGAAAATCTCCCTGAAGAACAAGTTGGCCACCTGTGCTGCATTGAAGTCGGTAGCTATGGCGAAGAAGTGTGCAAAATTTGTTAACCTGTCCACCACTACAAATATGTAGTCCTTCCCTTGTGTCTTAGGTAGCCCGGTGATGAAATCCATGGATATGCTTTCCCATTTGTGCTCTGGAATGGGAAACGGTTGCAATAGTCCTACTGGGTGCGTGTTCTCATCCTTGTTTTCCTGACATGTCGCACACTCTTTGACGTTCCTAATCACATCCTCCTTGAGCCCTTTCCAAGAGAATATTTCTCTTACCTGCCGGTATGTCTTGTTGATTCCCTGGTGCCCCACCACTGGTGAGTCATGGCATGCCTTCAATACCTTGTCCATCCAGTAGTTGGCACACAAACTAATCCTCTGCATACTCCATCACTAGCTATTCTTTCCAATCAACTGATATCTCAGTTATGGCAAGGATGGATGGCCTCCTGGATAAGGCATCAACCACCACATTGTTCTTTCCTATGACAAACTCGATGTCAAAGTCATAGGCCTATATTCTGCTTACCCATTTTTGTTGCCTCTCATTCAAGTCTTTCTGTTCCAATAGGTATTTGAGACTGTTATGATATGACTTGACAACAAATCGAGCACCTACCAAGTATTTCCGGAATTTGGCCAATGCATGCATGATAGCCAGCATTTCTTTGTCGTAAATGCTGCAGAGTAACTCAGGCCCCCAGAGTTTCCGGATTTCTTAGGCAAGTGGGTGCCTCTTTTGCATTAGTATGGCCCCTATTCCTTCCTCGGATGCATCACACTCCAAGGTAAATGGAAGACTGAAATCTGGAAGGGCTAAGACTAGACATGTACTCATCACCTTCTTCAACTTGTCCACCATTTTTTGAGCCCCCTCGTCCCACTTGAACGCTCCCTTCTTAGTCAAATCGGTCAAGGGTGCACACAATTGAGAGAACCCCTTGAAAAAATTCCTGTAATACGTGCACATTCCTAGGAATCCTCTCAATTCTGTGAGTATCTTAGGAGTGGGCCATTCCATGATGGCTTCAATCTTCTCCTGATGTACCTATACCCCTCGTGTAAAGAACCTAGAGAGATAAGCCACTAAGGTTACCAATTACTACAGTGATGCCTGGGGAAATAGTCGACAGTCCGATCCACACGCAAGGGCAGGGTATCTAGCTCGAAATCAAATTGAAAGGCTTCCACTCATCATTGTGGGTATACCTCTCAAGCGACCCCCATAATACACGTAATCTCTACACCAAGACCAACAAAGCAGGGTGAGTAACTCTGCTAGTCTCAATGCGACCTCGTGATTGACCCTTGTGTTAGAAGGGCTTCCCAGGACAAAATGTAATAAGTGGATTTAACCGCTCCCTAAATCAAGATTCTATGTTTGTTTGCAACTTTGGAAAGTTATCTTTAACACCTATTCCAAATCCCTACAACTAATCTAATGTAGGTTTTCTACCAGAAAAGATAAAAATGTCTAATCAATTTTTATAAGCACTTTATTTTATGGTTGTTGTTACTCAAAAGGAAAATGGCGTGGATAATATGGTGTTTCGCCCGACTCAAAACTTATGCAAAGATATGAAGATGCAATCTTTTCATTTCGATGAAAGCTATGCTACGAGAAGGAGAAAACATTTATCATTCCCAGATGCACAATGTCCCAAAATCTTAAAACTCATCAATATCAAGATTCTCAAGAAATGAGAAAAAGGTATTGTACATCAATGCACGATTCATGCCCCCCCCTGACCATGAGGGGGAATTTTTTTCGGAATTTAAGACCAAAAAATGTCAAGAATCATGCAATTTCGCTACTTCAAATGCAACGATGCCCCCAATCTAATATAAAGCAAGAAATTAAATCTTTTTGTTTCAAAAATTTCATTAAAAGCAATAATGAACTTTCTTAAAACAAAGAAACCCAAACTAAAAGTTTTCTTTTAAAGAGAACTATTCAAAATAAATATGATCTTTCCCTAAACAATTCTAAATAAAACACATGCTTTGTAATTGAAAGATACTCAAAGCAAGAGACTAATCCTTCAAAACCAAACAAATCCAAGATGGCTAAGAGTAACTCAAAGAATGTCAAGCAGACTGTAAACAGATCAATATAGGCTCCAAAACTTCAATCTAGTTGATCAAAGAAAAATTGGACGTCAAAATATGACAAGACCCAATCCAAAAAAGTTTACAAACAAGTTTGCAGCCTAGCAGTAGAGTACAGTGCGAGAATTAGGTATTCGCGCAGGCTAGACACTGGTAGGGTGCGAGAATTAAGTATTCTCGCAGGCTAGACACTGGTAGGGTGTGAGAATTAAGTATTCTAGCAGGCTAGACACTGGTAGGGTGCGAAAAGTTCGCACTGGACCTAACAGAAGGGTGCGAACATCAATGATTCTTGTAGGCCATAAAGAGGTATAGTGCGAGAATGTATGTAATCAAAGAAATTTTTGAAAAAGGACAGGGAATCTAAGTGAACTTCTAGATCTAGAGAGTCTGGATGGGTGTCCCACAGACTCAAAAACCAGAAAACAAGCAATCAAAGCAAGGGAAACTAGACTAACTAGGAAACAATCCGTTCCCCAGTATGGTCGCCAATTTTGTTATCGGACAAATCGGTAGGTGCAGACACTAACTGATCTCCCTAGATCCACCTGGATCTAGAACAAAACACTCCAAAACATGACGCTTTCCTTAAGTTTTAAATATCGAATTTACTAACTAAAGAGGGATAGGTGACATACTGTTTAAATGCTGCTTCCTCTTGCCATCGCCATCCTAACTCCGTTGCAACACTCATACAATGATGATCCTGTAAAAGAAATCAACCAACCAAAGTGATAGTAATAGCATAAACTCAATATAAACCTATGTATGTGATCAAGGAATCATACAATAAAACACAACAAGATTTATAGGAAAGAATCATATTACTGTATCATATTAAATGTGAAAGAGATATTACAACCATGGCCTTGATGTCGTAAGGTCCCTTCCAACTGTCCTTCGTTCCCCACACACTTTCACACCAAGAATTTTGAGAGCACAGATCTAATAGTATTCACAATTTATCTTGACAAAGGCAAAACTCAAAACCACTCTAACCAAGCTAATGATTCCAAGACAAATCCAACTTAGCCAAGCTCAAGCTCCAAAGATTATATCATCCAAGCCAACTTTCTCCATGAGAGCTCCTCTCCTTTTATAAGCTGAAGAGAATAAGGTGAGGAGGTTAGGATGATCCCACTAAATCATGAAAGTGAGTAAGATCCAAACCATTCGGATGCCACCTCACCATGGAAGTTTTTCCTTCTAGAAGATTCGAGAAAACACTCATTTTTCCCACGTGTAAGCATTCTCACACCCTTCCTATAGAGCAACCTGCGAACCTCTCGCAACCCAGCTGTGGTGCAACCTATGAGAATCAGACATTCTCTCACCCTGCCTATATAGCAACATGCGAACATCCTCTTTAATAGGGTTTTTACAAAGGAAAATGCAACTTCTTTTCTCAGGAAAAGTTCTTCTCCCTTCTTTCTTCAGGAATTCAGGCCACTGACCCCTCTGAAGGCAAAAGATAGGTTTACATCATTAACGGTCATAGGGATGATGAAAATAATGTGTAACACCCCTCCATGACATATTTATAGGGATCCACAAGAGTAGGTCATCTAAACAATCTCCTTGGTACGAAATGGCAAGAAATCCCCAATTCTCGTCGAACCTTGGTAGGTGTACTGACTTGTCAGACTGAGGTCTAATAAACACGTCATTATCACAAAGTTTGTCACTGATACAGTCAAAGAATCAGGCTATACTAGGCAGTGGACAAAAAATGTGTTCCTCTAAAATGTCATCTACTGGGGTCATAGGTCTCCATATCATGACAACTCTTCAAAAACCCTATATATATATATATATATATATATATATATATATATATATATATATATATATATATATATATATATATATATATATATATATATATATATATATATAAGTAACTTCATTACCATTTTAATTAATTTGAAATTTTTATTTTTTATAAGGATTTGAAGTAGTGACAATATATAATACTATATGTTTACTATTTCAAGAATATTCATCATATCTTGAGATGATATTACCAAGATCTTAACCAAGGTGAGGTTTATGTGTAATCAAATATCTCAAAATAAAAGCATAATACATAATTATCTTTGACTTATGTAGATCCAACTCAAAGATTATAGTTGACCCAATTTCTTGAAACTTTATTGGTTTTTGAATTCTAACTCATTGACAAAGATTTTTTTATGATGTTCATTTTAGCCCAAAATTTACTCTAATGTAGATCATATTCTAGATGTATTTGAACCATACTTGTGTAGTATCAACCCATATTTAAGTCATATAGAAGTTTTATTTGGTCCATGTTCTTTACATATACTTATCATATGAGTCATACTCACATCATATTCTTCAGATATGTATATATGGGCCATATTCTAGTTGTATCTAATCCATATCCCTATCTTACAAATTTATAAGGAACCAACTGAAGTGGATCCAAATGGTAACATTGAATCTAATTTCAAAGTAAAAATTTGAATTTTGGGGCTCACATAGAAAACCGATTTTGTGGAGAAATCAAAATTTCTTTTGGTAAATTTCTTACCTAGAGATAGAAAATAAAATTGTAAGGATCATATACTTTTTTTGAGGCTTATTGAGGTGAACATATCCCTACAATTTATTTAGGCATATATTCCAAAGAAGAACATTACCCACTTTTGGAGATAACCTATTATTTTTAATTGTAATGCATGCAAAGTTGTATGTGTTTACATTAGAGAAGCAATTGCAGTTATATGAAATGGTATAGAACAAATCCCAACAATGAGGGTATGGACAAGTCACATGGTGAAGATTCAGGTGACAAGTCCCCAAAGTGATAGAGGTTCAACTTTGTGGTGAATGCTTCTGATCCAGATTTAGGAGTAGAACAAACTGATTAATAGACTAAATACAATAAACACACAAATAGGAAGAATAACACAAATATCCAGTGAATAATATCTTCAATGAAATAATGAAATAGGATGAAATTTTAAAACTGCAGAAATGAAACTTGCTCGAATGGTGGTATCTATCTCTGAGAAGAGATGTGGCTGCTACGCGCATTCGTCTGAGAAGAATGAATTACAATGAGGCTCTGGAGGCCCTTTTCATATTACTCCTAAATTCCAAAACCCTAGACATCCAAAAACCTAACCCTAGAAGATGAAACGTCAAAAGTCATGTGGGCCCTATGGGTAAGTTGGTGTAATTTGGTACCTCAACTTCCTAGGGTCATAACTTTTGCATACGACATCCGTTTTAGATGCGTGATATCCCATTGGAAAGATATTTCAGAGATATACACATTTCACTATTAGACTCTGACTTTGTCTATAGTTTGACTGTGGCGAGTAAAAAAAACAATGTTTAGGGCCCCAAAACAACCGTAGAAGTACATCAAGATGTGATGACATGAAAGCATACAAAATAAGGCAGTCGGATTAGGCGAGAGGCCACCCGTCTCCACCTGGAGAATGTGTGAGGCTTCAGACAACCCCAAAAGTGTAGAACTCACAATTATAAAGCAATACATAAAGACATGATGAATAAAAAACAGACATGAGGAGCTAGTTGGAATAGGCGGGTGGCCACCAATATCCACCTGGATTAATCCTCCCCCCTTAGGAAGAAATGGTCTACATTGCGTTGAGTTCCCCCATCAGGTGAGGAAACTTCTGTTGGATTTGGCCTCGGGTGAGCCACTTGCCTTGGTGTAAGAGTTGCCCTACCTTAATGACCAGATAAAGTTGAATCCATTGCTGGCGAGTTCCCTTGACTTGTGTTTCCACTATCTGATAGGTGGATGCTTGTTCCATGCAGTAAAGTTTGAGCTCTATTGGTGTCAAATGTTCGATGATCTCATAGGTGTCCAATAATGGTGGAAAATATGGTTGAAGGAGGTCCACATTGAATACTGGATGCAGACCAAGGAAGGGTGGATTGTTGAGCTCAAAAGCATTGCTACCCACAACGTTGGTGATAGTGTAAAGCCCATAATGAAGTGGGTGAAACTTCCGATGGGGCCCAATGAGACGCTCCTTCTACAAATGTAACCAGAATTTGTCGCCAAACTGAAACTGCTGTGGTACCCTGTGTTGATCACAGCGCTGCTTGTACTTAGCATTGAATTTCTGCAAAATCTCCTAGACCTGTTAGCAGATGTGTTGAATCCGCTCAATGAATCTTGTGGCTTTGTTGATCGTAGACTGATCAGGGGAAGATTCTGTTTGTGTGGTGGTAAGAGAAAGTGCAACATCAATGGGTCCCAACAATTGGAATCTCAGACCCACCTGAAATGGGCTATGGTCGGTGGAACTATGGAGAGCCCTCTTGTAACTGTGTTGGAAATATGCGAGACTCTCGTCTCATGTACGAGGATTCTTAGAATTGTACATGCATAGGATGTGCACAATCATCTGATTGACGACCTCGGTTTGGGGGTGGAAAGCAGTTGATTTTGTGAGCTTGGTGTCCAACATAGACCAGAGACTTGACCAAAATGTGTTGAGGAACTTTCTATCTCAATAGGAGATGATGGTTTGTGGTATTCCAAAGTGGACCCAAACTTGTTCGAAGAAGAGCTTGGCAGTGTCTGCCACTGTGACATTCTTCTTACAAGCTATGAGGATGAACATCTTCGAAAAACGATCAACGACCATAAACACGTAGTCATTTCCATGTTTGGTGGACGACAGACCAGACATGTAATCCATGGGGATAGATTCCCACGACCTCGCGGGAATAGGAAGAGGGGTGTATAAGCCTTGCTTCTTGATGGTTGGCTTGGAAATGGTGAAGGCAATGAAATATTTGATATACTTTCTGATGTCATGTCGAAGTTTTGGCAATAAAAATGTTTCTGAGGAACGACCACAATTTTCTCCACGCCAAAATGTCCCGCCACCCGACTGTAGTGGGATTCCCAAATCATCTTTGCACGATCACTTGTAGGAACACAGAGATGGCCCAAGTGGCATAAGAGTTTGTCCTGAATGTGAAAATCAATGATAGTGGCGCCTGTACCCAAGAGTTGATATGTGGTGGCGAAGTCCAGATCTTGCTGGTAAAGTTGGGGCCACTTCGATGTGTCATGTCCACAGAAATGGAGCACAGTGGTGAGTGCAGCCACAGGAGGATGACTGAGGCAATAAGCGACAAGATTGGAGATACATGTCTTATAATTGATGTTGAGATGGAATTGTTGCAGGTAGGTGGACCACTTCTGATGGCGGTTGTTCTGCAATTTCCCCTATGTCTGTATGAACTGTAGAGGCTTGTGATCAGTGTGTATGATCATCTCTGTCCCTAGAATGTAATGTTTCCATTGTCGACAGGCTTGTACAATGGAATACATTTCCTTGTTAAAGGTGGGGTATTTACGGACAGTATCAGAGAGTGTCTCACTATGGTATGCCACTATATGCTCATGTTGAGTGAGAACTGCACCCACAACATAGTCATATACATCAGTCTCAATCTCGAATGGTTGTTGCAGATCGGGAAAGGAGAGTACTGGAGCTGAGCACAAACGATGTTTCAGATCATCGAATGCTCGTTGTTTCTCCTTCCCCCACACGAAATTGTCCCTACCACTGCCCTTGGTCACCTGGTTAAGGGCCCATGCAATATGGGAGAATCCCAACATGAACCGTCGGTAGAAATTGGTGAGTCCCAAGAAGCTCCGAAGCTCGGTCAGTGTGGTCGGGGTTGGCTAGTCATGGATGAATTGGATATTAGCTGGATCAACATGTACCCCATGCTCATCAACAATGTAGCCCATGTATTGGACCATGTTCATGCCAAAAGAGCATTTTCCCAAGTTGGCATAGAGATTGTGCTACCGTAGAGTGCTAAAAACCTACTGAATATGTCGGATGTGCTCCTCCCATGTTCCGCTGAAGATGAGGATGTCATACAGATATAATACCACAAAGGAGTTGGTGAAGGGTATTAATACATCATCCATCAACCTCATGAAAGTGGTTGGTGCATTTGTTAAGCCAAAGGGAATGAATAGCCATTTGTAGAGACATTCTTTAGACTTGAAGGTTGTCTTCCAGACATCAGTTGGCTCGATGGGAACCTGGTTGTAGCCAGACTTTAGGTCAATATTGTTGAAGAACTTTTCCCCCTTGAGTTGGTCAAGAAGGTCATCAATACTGGAAATGGAGAAGTGGTTCCTGACTGTGATTTTTTTTAAGGCTCTGTAATCAATGTAGAGTCGCCAAGTCCCATCCTTCTTCTGCACTAGTACAATCGGGTTGCCGCAAGAAGAGGAGATGGGTATGATGTGCCTCTTTTGAAGAAGCTCTTGAATTTGACGTCTGATTTCTTCATTCTCCATTAGTGGGCACCGATAAATTGGTCCATTAGGTAGAGGTGTGTCAAGAGTCAAATCAATTGGATGCTTGACTTGATAGTGTGTTGGTAGCCCTATAGGTGAGGCGAAGATGTATTTGTATTCTTCCACGATCCTATCCACTTGCTTTTTCTGCAAGGAGAGGCATTGTGTAGAGGCCACAGATGTGGCAACACACTTCTTCTTACTATGAGCACAAATCACAAAGAAGACAAACTTTCCAGTTTGTGAAATGACCTTACTGCATTGCTTAGTAGATATTAAGGAAATAGCAGTAGGCAGTGCCACCTCTGGGATGTTGTACAATTGTCTACCCAAAGTAATAATAACACTATGTCATCTAGACTCATACACAACATGACGCTTCCAAAAATATGGTTGTCCTAAAAGAACATCACAAACTTCAAGAGGAGAAATATCTCACATAGCCTCATCTTTGAAAGGCTTGATGTCGTATGGCAGGCGACACTGTTGGCTGACACAAAGATCTCTTCCTTGACGAAGCCAGCCGATGATGTAGGGTTATGGGTGTAGTGTCTTTGGCAGGTTCAACCACTTGATGACCTTTGTCGAAATCAGGTTCTTTTGGCTACCACTGTCGACAATGAAATGAATCGGAGCCCCCTTGACCCACATCTTCGAGTGAAAGAGACATTCCCCTTCCTTTGGTTCTTCTGGTTCGCTTGACCAGAATTTGGTGGTAGCGACCGTGGAACTGGGTTCAACATTGATAATCCGCTTCCCTCCTTCAAGATTTGACTCGGAATCAGAATCGGCCTTTGACTCGGAAGCCTTCAGCTCGACTAGGGAGGCTGCTTGGAGCGACATTTGTTGGTGTTTTTCCAAGGAATTTTATGGTACTCACACCATTTCCCCATGTCCTTCTTCATCTTCTTGTTGCCCTTCTTTTGTTGCGACTTGGACGGATTGTCCCGAGGGCGACCATATCAACTTTCTCCCTTGTTGTATGGGTTGGAGTTTCCTTTTCTCTGCTTCGGCTGTGAAGGGTTTGCAGATCAAAACTCTCGTGGTTTCTTCTTAAATTGTTGCTCGATCTTGACAGCGTATCTATAAGCCATGCCCAATGAGGCAATGTCCAGGAACTCCATTTTTGTTGAATGTATCTCTGCAAATAGTTGCAGTATTTGAGCACCATATGATGCTTATAATATTTGATACCCAATTTGGTGCATAGGGTATGGAAAATATTGGTGAAGTCTGGTATTGTCTGGTCCCTTTATTGACGTAGGGTGCTCCATCTGGGGTACTAGTCCTCATAGATTCCAACAATGTAGTATTTTTCTTTAATGGCATCCTGGAAGGAATCCCATGTAGGGGCCACCACAAAAACTACAGATTCCTCCATGACCCTTTTCTCAAAGTAAGTATCCCACCAGTCTTTAACATGGGGAAAAACCTTGAGGAGTGAAAAATTTATCTTTTCCCTATCGGAAAAATTGTGGACCGAAAAGTATTATTTGAGCAGATTCAACCATTTATCTACAACATCTGCATATATTAGTCCTTCAAATAATGGAATATCAAAATTTACATGACCTTGAAGGGGGTTGCATGGCCGCTTGATGAAGATGATTCTCCCATGGGCAACCGTCGAAGGATCTGTGTGAAGTTGTCCATCATTTTGTTCATTTGTCGTGCAAGGGCTTCCTCGAGCAACATTTTAATAGGATCTCTTGCTCCATAATATTTATTTTCATCTCACATGGTTTGTTGTCAGGCTCGGTGAAACCGATCTGGTAATGGCTCGATTGGTTCGAGTCCCAACTTTTTGTACCCAGACCTTGTCAGGAACATGCACGAAGAAAAATAAATGAAGAGAAGACCGCTCTAATACCACTAATCCAGATTTAGGAGCGGAACAAACTGATTAACAAACTAAATACAATAAACATAAAGATAGGAAGAATAACAGAAATATCTAGTGAACAATATCTTTTATTAAATAATGAAATAGGATGAAACTGTAAAACTGTAGAACTGAAACTTGCTTGAATGGTGGTAGCTATCTCTGAGAAGAGATGTGGCTGCTATGCACATCCTTCTGAGAAAAATGGATTACAATGAGTCTCCAAAGGCCCTTTTCATATTACTCATGGATGTCAAAACCCTAGACATCCAAAAACCTAACCCTAGAAGGTAAAACACCAAAAGTCATGTGGGCCCTATGGGTAAGTTGGTGTAATTTGGTACCTCAACTTCCTAGGGTTGTAACTTTTTCATACAACCTTTATTTTAGGCGTGTGATAGCCCATTGGAAAGGTCTTTTAGATATCTACACATTTCGCCATTTGAATCTGACTCAGTCTAAAATCTAATTATGCAAAGTAAAAAAAACAATGTTTAGGGCCCCAAAAAAACCCTGGAAGTACAACAAGATGTGTTGTCATGAAAACATACAAAATAAGCCAGTTGGATTAGGAGAGAGGCCACCCGTCTCCACCTGGATAATGTGTGAGGCTTCAGACAACCAATGTGTGAGGCTTCAGACAACCCCACAAGTGTATAACTCACAATGATAAAACAATACAAAAAGACATGTTGAATAAAATATGGACATGAGGATCCAGTTGGAATAGGTGGGTGGTCACCAATATCCACCTAGATCATCTTCCATGCCTCGGTGGATCAATACCATTCCTTTTGAGACTCAATGTGGTGCTCAAAATATAACCCAAAATTGATGCTATCCTGCATTGCCTTGGATTTGAGTAAATGGATCGATCATGGGAATTGGGGATCCTCATGTATCATTGGGTCTATAATTTTCAACTGGACAGGTTATGATAACTAGAGTCTTTTCAAACTATATGTTGTTAGAGTTATGTAAGTAGAAAAATAATGTCACAACTTGAAAGAAGGACTTGAATTGTTGGCTATGTTGTTGGATTGTTGGTTGAATTTTGGGTAAGTGTTATAGCATCAATTGCCACCACATATGCATTGATGAAATGTTGGCCTCTCCCTTTCCCACTTGTAGACATTAATCCCCTTTTCCTCCTATGGATTCATAAAAAAACACTACTTTTTGGCATATATGTACCCTAACAACTATGCAAGGCATGTACTTCCATGTGTTACTCCATTGCATGGTGTGTATGCCTTATTCTTTCTAAAAAAAAACATATTTTGTGTAGTTTTTGGCGGGGTTCATGGGTTCACCCAGTTCCTGACCCCTTATTTCCCATACACAATTGTTTATAACCACTCCAACCACTTGGACAGGGAATAAAATGATCCTAATTCTAGAGGAGAAGAACAATCATGCTTGAAGCAACATAATGCTGGCATTTTCTTGCCCCATCTGGAAGCCCTTATTCCCTTGTTGTTGATTCATTTCCTCGGACTTAGAAACCCTAGTTTTCCAACCTTTCCTTTCTCTACATATCTGGTTAAGAAGAATCTCATTTGTCTTCTTTGGACTTGCACGAGCATTGGAGTTGAAGGTGCTATCTATAGTCAGTGACCTGGGTGGAGGGACCTAAAGTCCGGTTTTGGAGCAATGTTGCAGAAAATACATGTGGTAAATATCTTTGTCTTGTTGTTTATTAATCAAGAGACCTCTTTCTCTTCAATTACTTACGTTTTAATGGATGATGATTATATTTAAGCATATAAGTTATTAGAACACTAATTGATGCAATTTATTTTCTTTCAATCATTTTTATGAGAGTTATTTATTATATAACTACCCCCTTTGTAGGTATGTAACACAACTAACCCCCTAATCAACACTTAGGTTGATGGGATGTTCGGCTTTCCCTTCTTTTACTCAAGATATGTTATTGGATTCATCAATGACTTGTGTGAATAATTCTATTATCACAATATATACCGTATTAACTCTTACTAATTCTTAGAGAATCTCCTTTCTTTAGTTTACTAAGGTTACTAGGTGCCTAGAACCCCCAAAACGATGGTTAGGATTATTACTTTCCATCGAATTAACGTTATGTGGTGATTCAAACTCATTCCCATCAGAATGATCTATTTCTAGGGTCAACATCCTCTTCGACGACATCAATCTGATGGATCATCCTACGATATCCAACGGTCCTCAGGCTCAATATTCAAGGACTATGATTTCATCGACACATCTACTAACTTGATGATTACCTTACCACTCAATGCCCATTCTCCCTGCTAACGAAAGGGACCCATGAAATATACGACTGAGATTAAATCTCTCCCAATCACCAATCAACAATCCTCCTACATTCTTGGAGTTCCTTCCCTCGGGGCATCTCCACTCTGGTACCCCGGACCACTCCGACCACACACACTCCGAAAGAAACTATGCACTTTAAAGTTTACAACAGTTCGCCAAGTAAGTTTCATGAACCCTCCTCCTCATATAAATTCACATGAAATCCAACAGATAATCTCTGATGTCATCTCTCGCTAGATCAATAGCTCTTAGACTCCCAGGTTGTCGGACTTCCCCGCAACCTTTCGTCCAGGCCTTTGACATTATTCACTCCAAAGAAATATCAACTCATATCAACCGCCCCAAACACACTGGTCCACTCTCCGATGGATCAAAAACTGTCATTAAATCAGAGACTTCCCCTTCGGATTCCCAACACAGGCTTGCACTAGGCCCTTTCGACGACCACATCCTTCGACCAATGATCATGATCTTCCACCTAAGCCAATCTATAGCCACGAATCCTTCTGGCCTAAAACACTAGTCCTCTTCATTGGATCAGTCATATTCAGAACTTAACCAATTCTAGGTTCCTCCTCTAGCCTTTCCCTAGGTTGTACCAAACCTTCAAGAGTTTGGGGGTGTCCAAGTTTAAAACATCCATGTAATTCTATTACGAACTTGGATGAATAAACTGCATGTCCTGCAAACTTTCCATCTACGATAGGTGATTCTCTTAGGTATTAAGGTCTCTTAAATCACATAGGGATTCCCCAAACACCAGGGCACTCTTTTCACTATCCAAATGAATATTTTGTCCATATCTTGTAAACTTTCCTCTTAAGAGTAAGTGTTTCTACAAAATTGAGACTATTTGGGTCTACACTAAGGCCCTCCCCAATCACTATGACATCTCCTCTGCCAGTTTTGGGGTGAACGTTTCTTCATGTCTTGCAAGATTTCCACTCAAATATTCACAATCCTCATGGTGATTTGTATTGGATCTTTATATTATTTTTAATCTATCTCACTACTTTTTGGGTGGAAAAATTGGAGGAATCAACTTGTAGGGCCATTTCAACAACTGGTCCAAATTTGGAAATTTGGGTCCAAAACATAGTGATAAATATTCCAGAGCCATTTTGAGGCATCAAAGGACCTTTTGTTTTGGTCCAAACATTGTTATGAAGGAATATTCTAAATTATACACGTTGATACCTTTCCAACGACGCAAAATGTTCGTTAATCGAAGTTCGTATGAGAAAGTTATGCCTCCTGCAAGTTGACCTGCCATATTGATCACCATGGTGCAAGTGGATGCCATGTCATCCCCCATTACTTAGACATGTGGGGATAGGGATGTAGTGAAATTTCTAAGAACATTCTAAAAGGTCCAAAACCTTATCACAATTGAAGGTTGAGGAAGTAAAAATCCTATCCATAGATGGATATCGGGCTATGTTAAATACCAAGCCACTAAGAGGAGAAGGGGTCCCATTATTTTTCATTATATCTTGTTCCATAGTTGAGAAGAACATATGAGAGTGGTATTCTCTGAGCATAATAGAGGATGAGAGATTTTGTAGCAGCCATACATGCCACAGGTCAAATAAAACTCCACAGAGAGTGCCTCTTTCTTTGTACTTGCATCATTTATTTACCAAAGAAAAGAGAGTAGAGAAGCCTCACCTTCTTGCTGGTTTTTTTCTCATATTGGGTTTCCCAGGTCATGTCTTGTGTTTATTTGTGCATGGTGTGAATGCGGTTTACTATTCTCTAGTTTTATGCATTTGATCTATTTTATCAGTAACTAAATATTTTGGAGATCTAAAGGAAATTAACCTTAACAATAAAGATTTCAGTATTCTATTAGATCTGTTTTGACGAACTATTCCAGTGGATTATCCTCAATAATTTACAGATCATATTGGTATTAGAGTAGGATTTTATTTTGGGTATTTGTGGGAAGTTGCAAGATCCAGGAATCAAATTAAAGAGAAGTCACAGAGAACCCTATCCATGGAGGACGAGTTTGTTCATAATAAACCTCGAGATCCAATATAAGAGAGATTTGAGCGGTTGAAAGCACAAGTTGTCGACATCAGCCAAAATATGAACGTCCTCATGGCAACTTTAGAAAGAAATATCAGACCATTCAAAGATAATGGAGGCTCTAACTGAGAGAACATATCGGAGGGGAAATGGAAAGACCAGGAAGAAAAATAACCATGGAAAGAATATGAAAAGAGAAGTTGAGTTAGAGTGCCATGAACTCTTCACAATCTCTATTCAATATGGAAGCGAAAGTGGACATAAATCCATATGAAGCTGAGATCGATGCATTAAAACTGAATCGTTGGTTGCAACAACTAGAAGTTTATTTTAGCGTTCACCATATAGATGAAGAGTAGAAGATTTCATTTGCTATATTGAAGTTAGAAGGCCATGCTTTAACCTGGTAGGAAAGCCACACATAAAAACTTAGGTTGGAGGGTGATCCACCAATAACTAGATGGGAGGACTTCAAAACCCTCATTAAGTCCCAATTCCACCCTATTGAGTATGTAGAGGATGTAAGGTACTAGATCTATTATAATAACTGAAAACATAAATATTGTAGAGAATAACAATGGAACAACACAATAGAGGAAACCACATCACCAAAATAATACCTTTATTGATAGGAAACAATTCTCACTTTCCTCTTCAAGGGGAGAAACCTCTAGTAGAGAAACGCCCTATTACAATAATTCTCAAGATAAAAATTCTCATGCCCTCAACTCCTATTTATACTAAATATATCTACCAAAAGAACAATTTAGAGGAAGGTCCTTCAGAACCAGAAGATTCTATTAGGTCTTATTAAATTTGACTTATTATTCCTTATTAATATTGACCTTCATTACATGAAAAATATGTTATTCTACCTACGTGACGGGTTAGGAAGGTTAGGTCCCTAACATGCCCTCCCCCTTAAAAAACAACCTTGTCCTCAAGGCTTGAGATGAGGAAATTGTTGCATCTGTTGGAATTGTATATTTCCACTGTACTAACACTTACTTGATGGTGCGTTGATGGAGACGACGCTCACGTTGGTCCAATAATTCTTTTGGATACAACAAGATGGAGCCTTCTTCATCCAACTCAGGAAGACTGGTTTGATTTTTGCGCTTAGTTCCAATCACCTTCTTTAAGTAAGAGACATGAAAAACATGATGGAGCTTAGAATGATTGGGAAAATCTAACTTATAGGACACCTGTCCCACGTGCTTGAGAACTGTATAAGGACCATAAAATTTGGGTGTCAGTTTATGAAAATGGTCAGTATTGAGTGAAGTTTTCTTATAAGGTTGCAATGGAAGAAACACCTAGTCCCCTTCAGCAAATTGACGTTTTGAGCGACCTTGATCTGCTTGTTGCTTCATGCGATTCTGATCCATGACCAAATTATCTTTGAGGGTATGGATAATATCCTCTCGAATTGTAAGAGTTTGATCAACCTCCTAGACCTTCTAGACGCTGTGCATGTATGAGAGAACTGGAGGTGGATTGTTTCCATATACTACTTCAAAAGGATTCATGTGAGTCGTTGTATGGTAAGAAGTGTTGTACCACCATTTAGCTAGGGGTAACCATTGAGCCCACTGATTTTTCCTTTCAAATGAAAAACACCTCAAATATGTTTCGAAACACTTTTTGACAACTTGAGTTTGACCATCGGTTTGGGGATGATATGCGGTGTTGAGATGTAATTGGGTGCCCTGTAGCCTGAATAATTCTTACCAAAAATTGCTGGTGAAAGTGAGGTCTCTGTCAGAAACAATAGAATGAGGCATGCCATGAAGCTTGAAGATATGATCCATGAAAAGTTGTGCCATAGTGGAGGAGATAAATTGATGTTGAAGAGCACATAAATGAGAATAATTGGAAAGACGATCAACTACCACCATGATGAATTTCTTATTGCCCGATTTAGGAAATCCAACAATGAAATCCATATCTATCCCTCCAAATAGCAGGTGGAATTGGAAGAAATTGTAGTGTTCTTGAAGCTTTGAATATTTCTCTCATGTTGCATTGACATACATCACATTCTGCCACAAAAATTTGAACGTCCTGTTTCATACCATCTCATAAGAAAGAACATTTGACCCTGTCATAGGTTTTGGCAAACCCTAAGTGCCTAGTTGTGGGTGTAACATGAAGTAAGGAGAGAAGTGAGAGGCACCACAATCTTTCCATAATTCTTAACAAACTTGTGATAATAGCCTCTTAAACCCAGAAAACCATGCAATATTTTGAGAGTCTTAGGGTGAGGCCAATATTGCATAGCTTCAATGTTCTTAGGATCCACCCTGACACCCACCTTGCCAACAATATGACCCAAGTACTCAACTTCCAGGGCTCCAAAATCACATTTAGATTGTTTGAGAAAAAATTGGGGTTGATAGAGTAGATGAAGAACGTGATCCACATGAGAAAGATGGGTTTTCCAGGTTTTACTATAGATAGAAATATCATCAAAGAAAACTAAGATAAAATGATGGATAAAAGGATAGAAGACATGATTCATGAGGCTTTGGAAAGTGGAGGGAGAATTACACAAGCCAAAGGGCATGACGAATAACTCACAGTGGCTCACATGAGTTCAAAATGTAGTCTTAGGAATGTATGCCTCTTTCATATGTATCTGGTGGCAGGGATGATTTTAGGGGATAAATTTTTCTCATGGGATAATTTTCCATGGTTTTTCCCAAAACAAGATTCGCTATTCTAAAAATGATTCGCCCAAATTCTACAGGATAAAATTATTTTACCTTAAGAATCGCCAAAAGTTTATACAAACTATATAAAATCCTTAGAAATTTGAATATTTTTATAAAATTATCGCCAAACATCTTATAGTTGGCATATGAAGGATTAGTAAGATTCACTAAGGTTTCTACATTTTAAAATAAATTTCCATCCTTAAAATCATCCACGTCTGGTGGTAGCCAGAACGAAGATCAAGTTTTGTAAATAACTGGGCACCACTTAATTCATCCAAGAGATCATCAATGACAAGAATGAGAAATTTGTCTTTGATGGGGAGTTTGTTGAGGGCGCGAAATTCATGACACATGCACTAATATCCTTCTTTCTTAAGTACCATGACCACATGAGAAAAATAAGAGCTAGTACTAGGACGGATAACGCCTTCAATGAGAAATTCTTGAATAATTTTCTTAATTTCGTTTTTCTAGGCAAAGGGATGATGATATGGACGAACATTGGGAGGAAGGATCTCGGGGAAGAGGGGAATGGAATGATCATGAATACCATGGGAAGGAGGAATTCATTGGGGAGTGGTAAAAACAACTTGATGTTTGGAGAGGATGGATTATAGGTCAGGAGGCATAAAGGGTGTCTTAGTGGTGTGAATGGAATGGAGTTGTGCATTAATGCCGAAATGACCTTTTTTCGGGAGTTTTTCCATGCGATGGGAACTGATGATCTCAAGGGAACTTGTTGTGATTCATTGGAACTTATATTGTTGGAAATCCTATTTGAATTGCATGGTTAATTCCTTAAAATACATTAGAATGGGGCCCAGAGTCCTTAACCATTCGGAACTCGACACAATGTCACAACCACCCATGTTGATGGAAAACTTATGATATTTCATGTTGTACTGATCAATTTGGAGACACATATTTTCACAATGCCCCCAAAATTTCATGGACCCACCATTAACAATCATGATTTGAAATTTGTTGACTACTCGGATATAGAAATTTGTTTCTTGGAAAATGCAACAATGAATAAAATTATGGGTGCTACCACTTTCAACAAGGATGATGACCTTCTGATGCTTAATGTAACTAATTATATTGAGGGTTAGGGGAGCATATAAGCAAGTGATATCATTCAGGGAAATGTCTGGTTCAACCTCTAGGGAGTCTGAGGGTGGAGTCAAGTTAGTGGATCAGGTGATTTGGCCATAGGGGGAGCCTCAACCTCTTCTTCAGAAACATCCTCAGAGATGGCGATACAAATATTTTGTTCCTGACACTTTTTTTCAGGAAAATATTTTTCATCACAATTATAACAAAGGCCCTTGATTTTTCATTCAACCATTTTTTCTGGGGTCAATTTATGGATCTTTAATGGGGTGGAAGGAGGAAACTTCTACTAGATTTGGCCCCAGGTGAGCCACTTGCCTTAGTGTAATAGTTGCCCTGCTTTGACAACCCGATAAAGATAGATCTGTTGCTGGCAAGTTCCCTTGACTTGTGTGTCCACTATCTGATCGATGGATTCTTGTTCCATGCAGTTAGGGTTGAGATTTATTGGTGTCAGTTTTTCGACGATCTCATAGGTGTCCAATAATGGTGGAAAATATGGATGAAGGAGGTCCACATTGAATATTGGATGCAGACCAAGGAAGGGTGGAGTGTTGAGCTCAAAATCATTGCTACCCACAACGTTGGTGATAGTGTAAGGCCCATAACGAAGTGGGTGAAGCTTCTGATGGGGCCCAGTGAGACACTCCTTCTACAAATGTAACCAGGCTTTGTCGCCAACCTGAAACTAGTGTGGTACCCTGTTTTGATCATGGTGATGCTTGTACTTAGCATTGGATTTCTGCAAAATCTCTTGGACCTGTTGGAATATGTGTTGAATTTTCTCAATGAATTTGGTGGCTTTGTCGATCGCAGATTGATCAGGGGAAGAGTTTGTCTGTGCGGTGGTAAGAGGAGGTGCAACATCAATGGGTCCCAAGGGTTGGAATCCCAGACCCACCTGAAATGGGCTATGTCCGGTGGAACTATGGAGAGCCCTGTTGTAACTGTGTTGGACATATGGGAGACTCTCATCCCATATACGAGGATACTTATAATTGTACATGCACAGGATGTGCACAATCATCCGATTGACGACCTTGGTTTGGCCATCGGTTTGGGGGTGGAAAGCAGTGGATTTTGTGAGCTTGGTGTCCAAAAGAGATGAGAGACTTGACCGAAAGGTGTTGAGGAACCTATTGTCTCGGTAGGAAATGATTTTCTGTTGTATCCTGTTGGAGCTGCCTTTTACAGGTGGTTGAAATAGAAGTCTAAAAATCAAAGGTTGGTTTTCAGGATGTCTTTTACTTCACGATTTTTGCCCACTTAAAACCTTAGTATCCCGACATGTGAAGTGGCGATAGCCGTTATAGTTCTAAATCACCATGACATGACCATTAAAAAAAGTTTATCACTTCGTTTCCTCGTGTCATCACACTTTGGAAGTTTCAGGTTGCATGGTTTTCAAACTCTGATAGGCAAAGTCGCAAAATGGTTCCAAAAGTAACCCTAGTTAGTGTCAAAGAGTAAATCATTTAACCTTGCTTAAATGATATCGTGCTTTTGCCACTCGGCGATCACTCCCTCCAAAATCCGCTTCTCCGCGACTTTGATCCACGAAGTCACGATTTCCTTCTTTAGACATGGATTAACTAAAAGCTCGGGCAATGTCACGGGTAAAAAGCTGAATCACGCCATCGCGATTTCAGGTATTTTGGCCTCCAAGACTAGAAACGAGATCATCCGAGATGGTGAACGCCGAAAAGAGATTTTGAGGGATTAAAGTACAAAATTAAGGGACTTAACTAAATCAATTAATGCCTTAAAGGACCTTTAATGTATACAGTCTACATATGCGATTTTTTATTTTTTCAGCATTACTTTATTATCACAAATCCTTTAAATATTTATGGCATTGATTTAAATCTTCATGAGTTAATGGAAAATAAGATATCGTTTCACGCCTAAATCTTTCCATTAAACGAATTGACCATTTTGTCAGCAAGAATTCATGCAAAGTTCAAGGATTAAAGCAAGGGAGTTTCTTTCATCTAGACAATTTTATTTCTATTTTGCACGCAGAGATTTTTCATCACGATAACTTCTTTCTGTGTTTACAATTCTTACTATAGGAGATCTGAATACAAAGTTCTCTCCCATGGCTCCACGAAAAGCGTCCAAGGCGGCTGCCGAGAGTTGAGGTCAGGGATTAGATACTGTTTCTGATACTTCACCTTGAAGTATTAACACTATCAAAACCTGGACATACGTCTCCGACATTCTTTAGTCCAAATCGGTGAAATGTTCAGACGATTCCAGTGATAATGAGAAGGATGATTTGGCCACTAAATACAAAATTGTCATTCAAGATGAGATGCACAAAATGGCGGCAAGGCCATGGATCCTTCCTTATTATGATATGATTAGATGGGTGCTACAGCGTGTGGATATCCTGACCAGGACTATCATCGGCGAACAGAAGGTGACGGTTGGGACTTTTAGACCGGAACATTTGCAGGCAATGTATCAGCTGTCACCCACACCAAACTTCGCATACAATTCCAAGTTTCTGGAATGTTTTAAGGAGAAGGAATGCGAGCAATATGGCAGAACCTTGCCCGAGCTAATCAAGGAGTGGATTTCTCACCCCGCAAAATTCAGGGCAAAATCTAATGGAATTTATTCAATCTCCTCTTTAGAGCTTCTATTTAGGTATATAGCAATGATGGCCTGTAGGTTGTATGGGAGGGAGGACACCACACACTTTTTCCTCCCGTGGGTGCCTCTAATTTATATTGTCGCTGAAGGTTGTTCTTTCGACTAGGCCAAACTGTTTTCGGACAATCTAACCCGCCGAATTACCGAATATTGAGCTCAGAAGGCGAGCAGGAAAAAAACCTCATTTTTCATGTCCGCCTATGTCATGGATGCTATTTACTTCATGATGCCTTTCCCTCTAATGAGATGGAGCTGGAATCCATCTAATGCTAAGCCTATCCATGTCTATCACTCAAAACTTTGGGAGGATAAGGCCACATAATTCATATATGAGATTTTCAATTGGGTAATGGTATCAATGATTGTCTCCATCTTTGGTAACCCACCTCCCAGGATTTTAGATAGCATCGCGGCCAACTTGGGTAGTGTGGATGACTAGTATGTAGAAGCGGAGTTTTCATACATCAGGGTTTTCGACTCCTCTGTCCCCCCATATGCTCTACCACTATTTGTGCTGGATAAGCTGGTATGTCACGAAATCACTAGGCAAATTGTGCTCGGTGGCGTAAGCAAAGAGCTTAAAGGTTTTTCAAAGAAGATATGGCCGCCTTTCCCCATTTATTTCAATACATATTATATATTAGATTTCAAACACGCCAAAGTCGAGGCCTCGTCCTTGGAGGAATTTAAATTGGTCAACATCGAGTTCAGGAAACATGACCCACATAAGGTCGTGAGTAATCACATGGCGAGTTGTGGCCTGAAAAGATACGAACATGAGCATTCGCCTCATGACAACATCTTCCAAGGTGAGAGATCCTATGCTGAAGTCCTAAGTCGGATTCAAGCCCTGTCACCCGAGCAGATGGTCGATTTCTTCAAATTTCAGGAACACCGGTGGAGCTGCCTCCCCCCAATTTTACAGGGTAAGAATCGACAAACTGCAGATATACAACAAATGGAAGCCAAGGGCTCTAAAGATTCAGGACCTGGCCAGGAGGAAAATCAAGAAAAGAAAAAGAAAACCGAGGACCCGAAACAACAAGCCAATATCCCCAACCCATTAAGCAAGCCAACCATGGTTGTTACCCTAGAGAAATCATCCAAGGAAATCGGCAGTCCCATCATTTCTATCACTCCCCTACAGTCTACGAAGGGGATCCCCGATGCAGGATGGATTTTCGGTGAAGAATTAACTCCCATTAATGTAGAAGAGTTGCCTCAGAACGATTTTTTCTTCGATAAGAAGAGAAAGGCTATCGTGAAGCAAGAGGTTTATCAAGAAGCGGGCACAATAGCTAAAAAAATCAAAATCCTAGCTGATGGGAAGGATATGAAAAAGGAGGATTTTTCCACTCAGATAGCAGGAACGTTTGGGGCCTTTGCTACACCCAACCAATATTCTATTGGATCTCTAGAAGAACAACTAAAGCAAAAGAACCGCATGATCAGAAAACTCGAAGCTAAGTTAGATATAGCAGAGGAAAATGCCAGGGATCAGGTGAATGCCAGTCTGGAGTAGGCCAGAGCAGCCGATCAAAAGGAAATCGAGCGACTCAGATCCGATATCGAACAAACACATCAGTGGGCCTGGACCAGCCAAGCAAAGATAAGCCAACAAGAGGAATTGATAAGGGAGTTACAGGCAAAGTTAAATTCTGTTGAGAGCCAGGTTATAGATATCGGGATATTCCAATCCTAGGCCATTGAAATCTGGAAAAGAGTGTCAGTAGCTCAACAAGATTTACTTGCTAAAGTGGAAGCCATTCAAAACCATTGACAGGTCATTTACCAAGCACTGGAAGACATTTCTTTGAGAGAAAGAGAAGCTGGGGTTGCTTGGGTCTCTTTCCAAGAGGTTGTTATAGCCATGATGAAAAAAGAAATGGGCAGTAGTTCCAAGCTTTCCATCCCAGAACAAACCAGAGGTAATATCTTGCTGAAGGCATGGGAGCATAATATATTAGAAAGTAGAGAACAAGTTAAAGCAATGAGAAACTCTTGTGAAGAAACTTTCAGCTTGATAAATGAAAGCTTGTTGGGTCTCGATAGGGAAAGCAGTGCTGGGACACTGGGTCAGATCGATATAGCCAAGCACCTGCTCAATATCAAGGAGAACGAGGAAAGAGAGCAGGCTGAAATATCACAGATAACCCATACTGATATAGCCCAAGTGGATATATGGTTAACAAAACCAAGTGTACAGTTATGTTCTATCATCACTGAAGACCGACAAGTAGGAGGAAGGTTTCCACAATTGGCGAAGGATTGTTACACTTTTGAGGCAAACAACCAAGCAGAGCCTTCCAGGTTGATAGCCCAGTTGGTGGAGAGATGCGTCACTTGCACCAAGAAGGTGAAGGGGCAGGTTTCTTGTACTAAATAATGACAAGTGTGTGCCTGTTCTATTTTTAGAACCCGAAGAATAAAGAAAGGAAGATGCTCCACCTGCATGAAGGAGGACAAAGACAAAGAAGCGAAACGCTTGAATTTCCCATTTTGTAACCGAAAATTTTGGGAACGATTGAAATTCGAATGTTCAGAAGTTTGTATAAATAGGCATTTTGAAGAGAGAAAAAAGGGGCTGGACCTTTATTGGCTGATTGTAATAGAGACTTTTTTCCTGTTGAAAATTAATACAAAGCAATCCGAAGATTCTTGATTCCGTGAAGGCTGAGTTATGAGTTTTATTTTCTCTGTTATCTTATATTAAATTCCATTTCGCATATATGTGTCTAATGAATGCTTAGTTGTGATTTAGTATAACTTCTACTGTGGTGACCAACTGTTTTATTCGTCTAACCGTTTTCGGTTTTTCCTCTGTATCAACTATCAGCAAGTATAAGACCTGTGAAATTTTTAGATCTCTATATTTTATGCTTCATCAGATTTCTCCTTGTATTTTTCTTCTTCTATTTATAGGGTGAGATTCTCCCTTGATAGGAGCCTTGCATTGTAGACATCTTAATGTTTTCTCACATTTCATACACAATTTATTAAAATTTAATTCTGTTACAGGAAAATGCCTTCGATTTTCATTCTATCTTTGATTTCAGTTTCGAAGTTCTCTTTATATGATCAAATAATTGAGGCAACATCCTAAACCTCAAACTTTCCTTTGATTTTTTTTGTTCCTCTATGACTGTTCCTGTTACCAGACAACCCAATATTGAACCTGGCTTATCAGATCAAACCAACGTCGCTTTGAACCTTTTCAACACCATACTTAAAAATGCCACTACCCGGGTAGAACTCGAATGTTCATGGTCCACAATTGAACGGGATATAAGCATCTAGGAACTTTTGGAAGCAAGCTAGAGGCAATGTAGAAATCTGCCTTAGCTTCCTTTCCCGAAGGTTGATCCTTCCCCTTTTTATCTTTTACTCACTTTTGGATGCCTAGACCCTGTGCTTTCTAGCCTTAAGTATAGACTCTAGAACAACATCTTTCTAGCGCCATTGCCGGGGAACGAAGTTATGAAAATTTTTCCCTAGGAGAACAACATTTGTTGCAAGTTGCCACCCTTTGATAGTGAACAAAGAGTGAACACCTTCTAAAGGATTTTTATTATCATTCACTTGGTGACTCCACGTTTAAGTAAGTTGGCTTCAGGTCGAAGGAACACTAGACAAAACTTGGATGGTAAACAGACCACGCCCGTTTCTGATCCCGAAAAATTACTGAAAAGAAAAGGTTTCCTTAAGCCAGCCACTGCAATCTACCATATTAAGTACCCACAACCCAAGGCTAAGAGTTCTTTTGAACCTTCAACTTCGCACAATTCCCCCCCTAAAACCATCCACCCAACTTTAGCTCTCCCTGAGGTTAAAAGTGAAATTCATCCAACAATCTCTAGCGTACATAAAGGTGAAAATCCCACAGTAATTTTATCAGCGATTGATACCCCGCCGACCCTTCAGTTAGATTTCACGACCTCGCTGAGTCTCAAAGAGTATACCATATACTCATATTCAACGCCCGCGGGTTCCCCTGATTACATCTCTTGAAAATCCAAGGAACCAAGTCCTCCCATCCCTTTTCACCCTTCTTCAGTTTTCTCATCTCTCGAAGAAGCTAAAGATTCACTTTTAGTGTTCCATAACCCTCTATATAACGCACCGTTTTCCTATCCAGTAGCACCGATGGAGGCCGTCGGAGGGGGAGGTGGAGGGGCTCCAGGAGGAGGAGTGGGGGGCCAAGGGCCGCCCCCGCCTCCCAAAGTTTTTGCTAAAGTAGTTGCAAGATATGCGCCTCTGATCCTGCCTGTCCGTCTTTACGACCTTCCTGAAAACTACATGAAAAACTCACCTAAATTTACAGGGGAAGGGGACATGACCACGACCGAACATATAAATTTCTTTGATCAGTTCACAAATATCCTAGGTCTCGAACACGAAGACGTATATTCGAGGTTGCTCATTCATACTTTCGAAGGACAGGTACAAACCTGGTTTCGAAGTCTACCTGCAGGTTCGATATTATCCTATGATGCCCTAGAAGACTCTTTTCTTAGACAATGGGGTGAAAGGAAAGACCATTTGTATTATTTGACCGAGTTTGGGTCGTTAAAGAATTTTTTTTTGGAAATTGTTATGGAATTCATTCAAAGATTCAACAAGTTATCTAATAAGATCCCAGTTGAAGTTAAACCATCCCAACCTACAACCAAGGTAACCTTTGCGGGAGCCTTCGAACCCAATTTCACACTTCTTTTGAGAGAAAGGAGAGGGGATACCCTGACCCAAATGCAAGATGATGTCGTAGAGATCAAATCTAACATGATGTCTTTTGGAAAATTGAAAACAAAGGTAGAAATGGGAAACCAAGAAACCAAACGTTTTAGGGAACAAGCGGGACCCTTAGGGCCTAGTAGATCCTCAGATGATAAAATGGATGATATGGCTAGGATAATTAAAGAATTATCAAATAAGATTTTTAGAATGGAGCTAGATCAATCCAAGGCGGATCCTTTCGTTAAGAGGGAATTTAGAAGAAACCCCAACCCTCAAAATCAACAAAGAAAGATTAAAAATGAGGACCAGAAAATTCAAACTCTAAAAAATGAAAATTTTATAGGAGGAAACGACCTGCAAGATTTCGAGGGCGTGGAATAAGATGTGACAAATTTGGGTGATGACTGCACACAGCCGTATTTAACTAAAGAATATTACGAGAAGGCCTTGAACACTCAGCAACCCTCAAATAAAGATGATGACATAAACAACATTGATGTTTCTGTCTATCAAGAAATGACCGATTCTATAATGGCTGAGGTCCAACCTAAGTACAACCTCAGGCCTAGAAACAAACCTACGTCGACTCCTCAACCCAAGAAAATTCTCCCAAGATGTGCTATATACGAGCCCACCCCAAAAGAGACCGAGATACCTAATAGAAAAACAAAAGGGGTAGATTCGTAGAATCCCAAAGTAAAGGAGGCTGAGACCCAAAGTAAAGGAGGCTAAGACCCAAACAAAGGAAACTAAGACAACTGAAACACATATACTGATAAATAAACCCATGGAAAATAAATTAGCACAAACAAATAAGTTATAAAATAAGGAGTTCGCGGCTTCAACCAGAGAAACAGACAAAGGTAGTGGAGGTTTTAGCTTTGAAAATGAGATACATAAGATCAAAATACCAATCCCTCTGGTCGAATTAGCAAAGAATTCTATGTATCGAAAGAAGACAACCAAAATGATAGGTTTTTCGGATCTAGAAAGTCACTCTGACGTGATAAACTTGGAAGATGATAAGCCTAATATCACTTTTGGTCCACATTTC
This sequence comes from Picea engelmannii, assembly GCA_009831015.1. Classification (NCBI taxonomy): domain Eukaryota; kingdom Viridiplantae; phylum Streptophyta; class Pinopsida; order Pinales; family Pinaceae; genus Picea; species Picea engelmannii. The sequence goes on from ML817993.1 coordinate 183,065, forward strand.
GAGGGATCCAGATCGACTGCTGCATAAATGCATAATTGCATGCTAGACTCTGGAGCCTCACATAATGTGATGCCCAATTCTATTATGGATAGACTAGGCCTCAAGATCACCAGGCTTTATGGAGATCTCTTCTCTTTCGATTCAAGGAGAGTTAAGTGCATGGGTATGATAAAGGATTTAGTAGTCACCCTTGCACAGGTTCCGGTGAAACGCATCCTGATGGATGTAGTTATCGTCGATATGCCTCTGAAGTATGGCTTATTTCTATCTAGGTCGTGGGGAGCCAAACTTGGGGGGTCTCTTCAACTAAACATGACCTATGCCACGATTCCTGTGTTTGGTGGACAATTTACTCGGCTATATAGGGAAACGAGGCTAGCATACACAGTGAGCGACCCGTAGAATCCTAACAATTATCCTGTTTATGTTGCCGATCAAGATCTAGGAAATTGTATTTTGTCTTTTGATGATGGTATAAATAGTTGTACAGAAGATAATTACATAGATGAAAATGAATCAGGAAAGATAGATGAAAATATGCATAGCACTAGGATTTGGAAAATGTTTTTTGACGGTGCCTTGTCACATGAAGGAGCAGGTGCAGGAGTACTGTTTGTAGCACCTGCAAATGAATTTGTTATTCCTTTCTCTTACAGGATTTAGTGGGATATATACTACACCAATAACATATGCGAGTATGAGGCCTTAGTCTTAGGGTTGGAAGCTGCCAGGAAGCTGAACATAAAGAACCTGGAAGTATACAGAGACATAGAGTTGATAGTGAAACATATAAATCGGCAATACCAAGCCAAACACCCAAGATTGAGATCTTACAGAAATTGTGCCTGGGATCTAATGGAAAATTTATTTTCATCGGTAAAGGTTCATTTCATCCAACAGGCCGAAAACCAGCAAGTTGATTCACTGGCCAAAGCGGCTTCAACTTTCGTACCTCCTACCGCTTTCAAATTAAAGTACCACATAGAGGTAAGGCACAGACCATCCATACCAAACAACATACAACACTAGCAGGTCTTTGAGGATGATGAACAGATCAGGAAGTTCCTGGAAATGGTGGGTGATTTCTCCGAAACCCACATTGACCAGGAGAACCAAAACGATCATGCCTGGATTATGCAAGAGGGAGAGGAGCCTCAGGAATTCCGAGAAAAAATTTCTAATCATCGCATGTTGGTTGTAAAGAACAATTAGATTCCAAAGGGACTGATCCCTCTGGAGAGACTTTCCAACCAAAATGATATGCCCTTAAAATCTGCTTTGCAACCCCAACCAGAAGAGGCTGAAGACTGTGACATAGGGACTGAAGAGGAGTCTAGGATAGTAAAATGTCAAAGTATCTTCCTTCTGAGACAAAAAGTAAGTATAAAGACTTACTCTGGCGGTATAAAGACATTTTTGCTTGGTCATACGAAGAGCTGAGAACCTATGACACCACTGTGATTGAACATAATATACCCCTGAAGCTTGGTGTCAAACCGCTTAGACAAAAACTTAGACAAATCAATCCTATTTTATTTCCCGTGGTCGAAAGGGAAGTCAAAAAGCTCCTGGACGCAAAAATAATCATACCACTGAGATAATCCGGCTGGGTAGCAAACCTGGTCCGGATTAGAAAGAGAAGTGGGGAGATTAGACTATGTGTTGATTTTAGAAATCTAAATAAGTCCTCCCTCAAAGATAATTACCCTCTACCCAAAATGGATCACATTTTAGAAAAGGTAGTTGGGGCAAATAGGATGTCGATGATCGATGGGTTTTCCGGGTACAATCAAATTGCTGTCAACGAGCACGATAAAGAAAAAACAACCTTCACCACCACTTGAGGTACATTTATGTATGACAAGATGCCTTTTGGTTTAATGAATGCAGGTGCTACTTTCCAACGTGCTATGGATATCGCTTTCATCGACAAAAGGGACAAATTTGTGGTTATCTATCTTGATGATCTAACCATTTTTTCTAAATCTGATTAAGATCATCTGATACATCTCAAGCAGACGTTTGAGAAATGTCGCAGGTTTGGTTTGTCTTTAAACCCCAAAAGTTTCACTTTTCTATGCAAAATGGTAAACTCTTGGGCCATATTGTGTCTCGAGATGGAATTAAAATTGATCCTAAGAGGGTTGAAGCTATAGACACAATAAATATCCCTAGGAATGTAAAAGAGATTCAATCATTCTTAGGAAAAATAATTTTTTTGAGGAGATTTATCCCAAACTTTGTTGAAATCGTGAAGTTGATCACAGATATGCTAAAGAAGAACATCGGAGTGAAATGGATAACAAAAGCCAAATCATCATTTGCACGCATCAAAAGGGTTATAAGTGAGGCGCTCGAACTGGCAAGCCCTGGTGATCTAAAATATTTTTTGATTTTCTCGTTCACCTCCAAACACTTACTTGTCACGGTACTCCTCCAGAAAAATGAAGAAGGTTTCGAGCAACCAATAGCCTTTTTTAGTAAAATTCTTAGAGACACTGAGCTCATATATGATATAATGGAAAAGCAAGCATATGCTACGGTAAAGGCGTTAAAGGCTTTCAGAACCTACATGTTACATTCCAAGGTAATTGCGTATGTACCCACTAGTTCCGTAAAAGACATTTTGGTTTAGTACGACAATGATGGAAAAAGGGGACCGTGGCTCACTTAAATTCAAGAATTTGATCTGGAGATAAAATCGACAAGACTAGTAAAAGGTCAAGGTTTGGCTAAAATCTTAGCTAAATCAAATTTCAGATTCCTCGGAATAAATGGCCTACAGGGATGTGAAGAGTGTGTAGACATGAACGAGCCCGATGAATAAGTAACTGCAATCAAAATCAAGGAGAAGTTT